>JBBBDQ010001617.1:1252500-1535000 GCA_037127315.1 Ascarosepion bandense | reverse complement strand
TCTATCTATCTATCTATCTATCTATGTCTGTTCGTTATCTATCTATCTATCTATCTATCTATCTATCTATCTATCTATCTATCTATATAAGTCTGTTCGTTATCTATCTATCTATCTATCTATCTATCTATCTATCTATCTGTCTGTCTATCTATCTAAGTCTGTTCGTTATCTATCTATCTATCTGTCTATCTATCTATCTATCTATCTATCTATCTATCTATCTATCTATGTCTGTTCGTTATCTATCTATCTATCTATCTATCTATCTATCTATCTATATAAGTCTGTTCGTTATCTGTCTCTATCTATCTATCTATCTATCTATCTATCTATCTATCTCTGTTCGTTATCTATCTATCTATTTATCTATATAAGTCTGTTCGTTATCTATCTATCTATCTATCTATCTATCTATATAAGTCTGTTCGTTATCTATCTATCTATCTATCTATCTATCTATCTATCTCATTCTCTTCATATCTATCTATCTCTCTATGTATCTATCTATCTATCACAGACTATATTTACCTATTTTCAATATATCGTATAATGATTCGGTGTCCATTAGATTTTATTATATAAACAATCTATATATAAGATATATTTTTATTTATAAATAAATCCAGAAGATGAAGCAGCAGAAATTATATATATATATATATATATATATATATATATATATATATATATATATATTAAATCCAAGAATGGATGTATATATAGATAAAATCCCAAAAACCAGATCTTTTATTATTATTTCATCAATATTAAAATGATCCAGGTAGATGGCTCGATGTATACAGTATTATTTATTTACACAGCCAAATATGTATATCAATAAATTTCGAAATTTACATTCCGTTGAATAGCTATTTCAGCGAAAAAATTCTCGCTTCATCAGCAACAATCAGAAACAAAAATTTATTAATTCAAATCTGGTATAAAAATTTACATAACGGAAGGAGCTCAAAAACATATTTGTACACAGGAAATTAAAAAAAAAATGAGGGGGTATTAAGAAATTTAAAAAAAGATATTTAAATTTGTCTTACAGACATAAAACAGGCGCAGAGACAGAGATTCATGACTCGATATTCAGTCAGTTTAGTGCCATACGTGATACACGCTTGGGTGATCATGTCTCGAAGGAGACATGATTGACTCGGCAGAAGATTATCCCGCAGTAGGTTGCCATTGCTTTCTGCGGTAGACTGGTTGCCGACCAAGGCTATAGAACCCAATCTGTCCTGCTATTTAAGCCATAACTGGAAGGAAGAGACGGATTAATACCTTTCCCAAGAGTATTTGCGCGTAAGTGAATACAATGGATTCAACTGTAATTCGAAATCGGGTCCCTGGTTTCTCGTTCCGAGCCGATATCCACTGTACCACGACGCACATGAAGAATTTTACATTACAATATATATATATATATATATATATATATATATATATATATATATATATATATATATATATATATATATATATATATATATATATATATATATATATATATATATCATTCTCTTCTACATTTCTTTAAATATCAGGGTGTGATATATATATATCAGGGCGTGAGAGCGTATACGCTCTCACACCCTGATTGAGCACTCTGGAAGAATGGTAGACTTTGAAAAACAGTAGCTACTCTGACATGTACGCATCGGTCATTCAGTAATGAATTAGAGCACTCTGGCTATTGAGCGTGTATAATGATAATTTACGCGCTAAAAATCTGCCTTCTTCTACCGAGCGCCCATGCCCCAGAGGTAGAATCGCCGACTGACGCCAATTCGGTCGGGATTCAATCCTTGGTAAAAAGCAATCGAAGTCTAAACGTACTGATGAAATGTGATACAACGAAACAGATCTGTCTGCGGATGACTATAGATATGTATATGCCAAGGTGTTTGTCACTTTAACTTCCCAAACGATGTCCTGAGAAAACTACGAAGTCAACATGAGTCTGCTAAGTTAAAGTGACAAATTCTTTGTGCTTATCAACGCTCTATCTCCTCTCCTATATCGAGAACATTCCGATAAATATACCTGCTTACATATTAACCAACTTTTTCTCTTTTTTACTTTTTTCCATCCCTCAACCTATGCCCATTTAGTACCAAGGCTCTCATTTTCACTTTCTTATTATTTTTGGTCTACCTATTTATTTGTTGTAAATAAAAAAGAACAAAATATTTCGTCTATAAATAATTTTATGTTTCAGTTTATTTTGATAGTTCATCAGGAACTATCAAATAAATTGAAACATAAAATTATTTATATAAAAAAATTTCTTTTTATAAAAAAATGTTTATAACAAATAAATAGAAAGTGAAAAGTACAGACTTGATACTAAATGGGTATATCACATCAAAGGAAATAAAACTAAAGAAAGAAGAGAGGAAAAAAGGGAAAATGAAATAATTAGGTTAAAGACAAGTTGACATCTTGACTGTTAAGGAGGGAAAGGAAGAAGGGAGAAGGGTAGGATGAGGGAGGGGAAAAAGAAAACAGAAAAAAATTTGGTTCGTATCTATTCTTTAGGAGTAAATCCCAAAATGAATCTTCCCTCTGATTAGTTAAAAGAAACATATATGTAAATTTCATATCTTCCCACATACATACACAGCAAACCAAAGGCTTTTGTTATTTAAATGTAAATCATCTGCACAACCAACACCAAACATTGCCTGATGAAGAGAATCTATCTCGAAACATAGAAATTTCCGTGTCGCAATGTACAATTAATTCATAGCTATATAATTATATTAAGTTCTATAATATTGATTATATTAAGCACTGTTCATAATAAACTAAACACCGGGGCACTCAATATAGTAAAACCCTGAGTCTTTTTCACCTAGAATTATATATATATATATATATATATATATATATATATATATATATATATATATTAATACAGGTTTCATTGAATAATATAGACAAGTTCTGTCTATTTATTTTGTGTAAGATCCTTTCGTATAATCTGATTAGCTTGATAGTGTTGTCATGGAAAGACGACAAGAAATCGCAGTAATTGTTGATTTTTTTATCAGGTCTGAGCTTTCGGCTTACATAAGCCATTATCAAAGGATGAACATTTAATGTTTAATATTCAGTGATCATAGAACATTTAAAGGATGAACATATATATATATATATATAAAATCAAATTAATATTTTGTTATTTTAACTGTTGATAAAAAAAATTGTAGACCTTCTATAACCTTCCCCAATATTTCAATATTGAATTTGTTGTTTTTCTACTGCCTCATCTTTATACAATTACAAGTTTTTTTTATCGCTTCCTAAAATCTTCATTTTTGTAATATCGTTTGCATTCTCTTCTACATTTCTTTAAATTACTTTCTTTTTTTATTTTCTGAGTTCTCTAAAAATTTTCGAATTTTCTAGTGTAGTATGGAATTAGTCTATAACTTCACAATATATGTTTTCTTCTTCGAAATTATATGTTGGTAAAGTTAATTTTAGCCGTTTTCTTCGTTATAATTTAACCGAGTAGCTAAAGCTACAGTCGGTTGAAATTTATAAAAAAAATATTTCTATTAAAACAATTTTTAAGAAAATAGTTTTCTTAATGCCAGTATCTGCTATTGCCCTTTACAGTATTGTTTGAATCTTCCTTCCTAACATCTTGTTTAGTGTGGCACTTCAACATGTTCATTATTTTATCATTTCCTCTTTTGAGCAATCCATTTTAATTGTTGTTATATTGGAAAGTCTTCAAGTGACGTGAATTTAGTTATTTGGTACACTTCCTTGTGATGCTCTAGCGTCAGTCAAAGAGGTTCGAAGTCATTGCTTGGATCTACAGGCTTCATTCGGTCGAAGCCATTTTAATTATTCATGTGAGAAAGCGGTTGTATAAAATTGACAGTTTATACATTTCTGAACGCCATGCATGACACCCAGGTGAAATGGCGAAACTATTTTTAAAAATTACTCAAGTTTTATTTCTCTATTCTATATTCCATTTCTTTATTTCTATCAGTCAGTTAAGTGCCATACGTGATACACGCTTTGGCGATCATGTCTCGAAAGATACATGACTGATTGGGCAGAAGATTATCCCACAGTAGATTTGGCTGGCAACCAGTCTACCGCTTTCTACGGTAGACTGGTTGCCAGCCAAAGCTATAGAACCCAATCTGTCCTATTATTTAACCCATAACTGGAAGGAATAGACGGATTAATACCTTTCCCAAGGGTATTTGCGCGTAAGTGAATGTAAGGAATTCAACTGGAATTCGAACTCGGCTCCCCGATTTCTCGTTTCGAGCCGATATCCACTGCACCACAAAACACATCCTTATTTCTATACTATTTTTTAATCTTTATCTGTTTTGCAAAATTGCACTATTATATTAAAATACAGGGTGCGATTTGTAAATGGTCACCATTTATATTGTTCATTTCGTGCATATGCCTTGTTTGTTTTATTTTTTCGAGCGTACAGTATAGTAGGATCAGTTGGGCACCGTCTCTAAGTAAAAGTGCACCACAACGCAATTCACTCTGCTAGAAATTTGAAGACGGCATGTTGTACAGCTTGGCATTCGCACCGGAAGCTCAAATACGAGGATTTCAGTGTGTTTGGGCGTCAGTCTGAGGATAATGCAGGGAATTCGGAAAAAGTTGGATGAGTCTAATGATGATTACGAATGTGTTTGAAGTGATCGCTATTAATATACCTCCACTCAACGCAGAGGTCTTCATCAAGTGTCTCAAGGAGGTAATGCTGCCCTGGATCACGAAGATGGCCGCTGGAAGACTCTATGTCTAAAAAATGGGCTCTACACTATGCCAGACAAGGAAGAGAAGCTAGTCAGGCAATTTCTGCGACCACATCACCTCTTATATCTGGCTACCTAACCCCCTATGTGTGTGAGGAGCAGTTGAGTGAGAGACCGACAAACTCATTGTAAAGGTGGACCAAGGATTATGACATTATTTAGCGGCTTAAAGAGGAAGTCCATCCAGGAGAGATAAGGAAGATTCCAAAGTTTTCTGGAGGTCGTGGGTAAAGCCAACGACGATTTAATTGAATAAATTTACTCTTTAGTATTTCAAGATATTTTTGTGTAATTTTGGTAAATATGTCTGCTAAAATGACATATTAATGTTATTTTCACTTTTGGGTAATTTCGACGACAATTCATCAATCTCTTTTCATCAATCATATATATATATATATATATATATATATATATATATATATGTGTGTGTGTGTGTGTGTGTGTGTGTCTGTGTGTGTGTGTGTGTGTCTGTGTGTGTGTGTGAAATTATTTAACTGAACATTATTTTTGATCGATACTCGTATTTAAGTAGATATACTATTTATAATCAAACAGTATATATATTTATTTCTACCGGCCTGATTATTTACGATAAATACTGTTTGATTATAAACAGAATATCTACTTAAATACGAGTATCGATCAAAAATAATGTTCAAACAAAAATTTCAAACTGTCGGTTGTTTATAACCATTTCGTTTTCTTCGTTAATTTCCGTAACATTATCTGTTTACATTTGTTGACATTACGATACATTTCAGAGCAGAGATGGTTATCTACGTGAATCGTAAATTGTGTTTTATAGGCTTGATTTGACTTCGTTAACATTGTTGATCATTCGTGGTCGAGAGATCTATGACACGCCAAATTAACTGGTGGCTTCTCCTATGTTGATAGTGGTTGCAAGTTCGAATCCTCCCGAATGTCACAGATTTTCGTAATAAAATTTATCGTAAATAATCAGGTCGTTAAATATAAATATATATACTGTTTCATTATTCTACTTAAATACGAGTATCGATCAAAAATAATTACAAATTGTCGATTGTTTATAACCATTTCGATAATCTTCGTTAATTTCCGTAATATATATATATATATATATATATATATATATATATATATCCAGGTGAAGAGAACCAACAGTTCCTGTTCTCCGTCACCGGCATTTTTTTTTATAAAAATGCTCAATACAATAAATATTGTAGCGCATAATATAATTAATTAAATTTGTTTTTTAATTAAAATTAAAATTTTAATTTTAATTAAAAACAACTTTATATATATATATAATTACATTGAGGTCAACCATGTACAGGACCACTACAGGTACAGTGTAGTGTAAGAGGAAAGATTTAGGTGGATATTTGAGTAAGATAACGGTGTTGACCAAACCAAGATTTTAGTGATTGGGAAAGTATCTTTTTGGGAGTCGGTTCAACTAAGGAGAGTTTCGTTGGAAGACGCTGCTTGGGTGGAACTTATGTCTCACCATTGGAATACGGAGGGAATAAGTGTGGTTCGCTAAAATGTGCATGGCACAGTAATGATCTTACAACTAAAGAAGGGAAATAACGATAGAGCGTCGAGAGGCTTGCAACGTTTTGCCTATAGCAAAGTGGGTGAAGTGTGTAAAATGATTCGCAACTTAAATTAGACACTGTCAAGACTGAGAAAGTGAAGGCTGAACAGTCCCTGTCCATATATTACAGTTGTACTCCTGGTGTGGCTCTTGTATGAAAAGTTAAAGCATAACAGAAGCAGTCGGATATTTAATGAAGTCGTACAGGGAATCGAACATTTTTCCAGTATCTTTAGTGATGGATGAGTTTCACTACTGGGTCTGTATAGCGATAATGCAATAATAAGGTGTAGCTATCTACCTACTAGAGTAGTAAAAGAAAATGACCATTTTCCCAGCATTTTCCAGGTCTGAATTGAGTTGAAAGATCTCCCGGAAAGAGTTTTATTTATAATATGGCGAACAAATCTTTAGCTTTATTTTGTTAGGGCAAGTCATTAATAATTTCCGTTTTTTGTTTATGTGGGGAAAATTGTGAAAACGGCTTACCTCGAAAACGCCAATAAGTCTGTGCGTGGTGTAGAATCCAGTTACTCCATGATAAAAAGAACCAAAATGGCGGCGCCCATGTTTTATGCCAAGCGATCTCGTAAAGTTAACGCGAAATCTCGTTGACTCGTCGTTCGCATGCAAATTATGGTCGGTCCTCGGCGGTATAAAGCAAGCCGTTTTTTTTAGAATGGCAGACTGTTTTTTTTGTTTGTTTTTTTGCTTCTTGCTAACTGATTGTTAGAAGAAGTCGAAGAAAGAGAAAGAAAGAAAGAAAGAGAGAGAGAGAAGAAAAAGAAGAAGTCGATGACAAAAGAGACAACTCTTGCCTTTTTATTTCATCCATTTTTTTGTCTTTCCTGTCACACTACAGTTTATAAAACCTCTTATTCCAAAAATAAAATATACTTCCATTTTATTCAATTATATATTCACCATTATTTGCAACGAATTGTTGATTACCCAGCACCTACCGACTAATGACCATCAGTTCTCAGTTGCGTCTCTCTTTATCGACACAGTGCAGCTCAATTGTGTTTCATTCGGAGGACCGATGGGCAACTGAGAAAGATAAAATATTTCCCAGGAAACAGATACTTGAGGCTACACCACGCCAATGTATGAGAGCGGTGGTAGCCACCAAGGCCGATGCAATCGATTGTTGCGGGCGCTTGGCAATTTTTTGTCCCGAACCCGTGTGTACGAGCTCACCTACCCATATTAAATAACAGACCTAGTGTAAGAATTTGCCCCAGTGGGTGGATGCAAGGTAAATATACCTACTTGGCAGCTGTCCGAAATCTTTTGAATAAACTGCAGATTTTTAAGTGAACACTTGGATCTGTTTTTGGGCAGCTTGTAATGGTAGCAAGCTTTTGCTAGAACTCATTACAACTGAGTAGTGAGTTCAGTTCTTCTTGGGTACCTCATATTCTTGGCCTTGTGCCACATCTAAGCGACGATTAGAAAATAAACTCTTGGATCTAGTTTTCATCACCATCAAAGCGTTTTGAAACGATTGGAATCTGTAATAATTGGTTGGTGCGAGGTCAGGTAAATATGGGTGCGTGAGATGGAGGATGTGCGTCGTGGTGCAGTGGATATCGGCTTGGAACGAGAAATCGGGAAGCCGAGTTCGAATTCCAGTCAAATTCCTTGTATTCACTTACGCACAAATACCCTTGAGAAAGGTATTAATCCGTCTCTTCCCTCCAGTTATGGGTTAAATAATAGGACAGATTGGGTTCTGTAGCCTTGGTCGGCAACCAGTCTACCGCAGAAAGCAATGGCAACCTACTGCGGGATATTATTCTGCCCAGTCAGTCATGTCTCTTTCGAGACATGATCGCCCAAGCGTGTATCACGTATGGCATTTAACTGACTGAGATGGTGAAACAGACTAGCCGAATTCTAAAACTGTTGCCTGTGCTATTCTTGCTGCATGCGATCTTACGATGTCATGGTGAAGAACGATATTTTTCCTATTGTCAAGCGTAGGACCCCCTATTCGACCAAATTTTTATAGATATATCACTGCTACTGGATGCATAACTGTGCACGTAGTGCTTCATCGAGAGCATTATTAATCTAAGTCGATATTTATTTAATCTTAGATTAATCTAAGTCGATATTTATTTAATCTTAGATTAATCTAAGTCGATATTTATTTAATCTTAGATTAATCTAAGTCGATATTTATTTTTGTTATTTCACTACCTTTGCGCTGAACATTGCCGGATGCACCCCATTTTCCTTCACTAGTTATGATATATGTAAGTAAAGGTTTGTTTGGATGATACATTCTTCATAACAACTGGTTCCACCAAAATGAAAATTACATGTGACACATCTCAATTAAATCTCATACCACCAAAAATAACAAATATTTATAATAAAACGGATATTATAATGTAAAATTTCCACGAAATTTTTATCACATGAATATAATTTTTTTATTTTGAAAATATTTGAAATGATGTGATGAGGTGCAATTAGATAAAATCCCTTGAAGATAAGTTTTATCGAATGAACTGAAAATTCGATCAATAACTTTAGTCTGTCA
This sequence comes from Ascarosepion bandense, assembly GCA_037127315.1. NCBI lineage: Eukaryota > Metazoa > Mollusca > Cephalopoda > Sepiida > Sepiidae > Ascarosepion > Ascarosepion bandense. The sequence goes on along the minus strand of JBBBDQ010001617.1, from coordinate 1,526,041 downwards.
TCTTTTTCTGTATTTTGAAAATTATTTTGCAAATTATTTTAGAATATTAAAATCCTAAAAAGTAAATAATATAAAAAAAATTTTTTTTTAAACTGAGGAAATGCACAAAAGCTTTGATGGGTTTTATTTCCATTTTGGGGGGCCTTTACTATATATTTATATTTTCAAGTGTACTTCCTAATTTGATTTTTCATTTTTTGGAGTTTGTGACTTCACTTTACTTTTTTGCTTATAAACATGTAAATACATATAAACATGTAAATACATATAGACCAATATCAAAGACTTATATTTCCAAATTTTTAAAATTTATTTTCGAATAATAATGTATTTTTGCACTATGTTCAGTCGAGTTTCGATCCCGGCTGGAAGCAAGTGGATATATCTAATTACACTGATGAGCTGTGATACAGCGAAACAGGTTTGTATGTGGATGACAAATATATCTATCTATCTATCTATCTATCTATCTATCTATCTATCTATCTATAATATATAATCTATATATATATATCTATCTCTCTCTCTCTCTCTCTCTCTATATATATATATATATATATATATATATAATAGACATAATGCGTGACTCTTCAGAAATGAATTCAGTTCTCTCGGTGACTGGCGTCTGTATACACTGCTTACATACAAGACGTTAAAATTTCCATTCTCTGGCCTCATGCGCCGATGGCTTAGGGAGAAGAGACTTCGACTGACACCAAATCGGTTATGTTTTCGATCCCGGCCAGAAACAAGTGGATATGTCTAGCCACACTGATGGGCTGTGATGCAGGCTTGTGTGTGGATAACTAATATATATATTGATTGTTTAATTACTCAGATTTTGGTCATAATGAAATTATACCAAAATTAAAAAGTGTTCAATACAATTACATTGTAGAACTTTTGAATATTTTCCATTTGTAAACAAGTTATTACGCGACCTAGGTTTCTACCATGGGTGGGGACTTCAGGCGATTTGCAATAACTGATTTTACCGTTTAACGTTTTTTTAAGAACGCTTACTAACGGGGAATTTTTCAACGCCCAATTTTTAAAATTACAAGAAATTATAACGTTTTTATCCATGGTTGTATAAACCTAATAGGTATTTTTTGGTATGGTTACACTTAGTCATAATTTCTGTTCTTTCATTCAATAATTCATTTTTGTTTGGGAATAGCATAATCGCTAACTTTTCTTACGAGAACAATCTGCAAATGTTGCCACTCTTGTAAGGCTTGGATGTTTTCACTATACTCTACGTTATGTCTGGGTCTTTTTCATATTTTGATTTCAAATTCCACACGTGGCTATCCAATTTTGTACAATTTTTTAAGTTTTCTATTTTAGATGAAGACTTGTGATTAAACCACCTGGTCTTAAAGGTGTCTTTGGTTGATCCCTAATTTTAAGTCATGTATTTTTGTTTTGTAAATGACTTCTTTTATATTACAAAGTTATTATTAGTTCTTTTGTAGCACAGAGTTATTGCAAATCGTCTGAAGACACCACATGGTAGAAACCTAGGTCAAATAATAACTCGTTTACAAATGAAGAATATATATATATTTATAAAGAGCGAGAGAAAGAGAGAGAGAGAGAGAGAGAGAGAGAGAGAGAGATGAAATCTAAACTTATTTATAAACGGAACTTTGTGTGTGTGTGTGTGTGTGTGCGTGTGTGTGTGTGTGTCTGTGTGTGTGTCTGTGTGTGTGTCCGTTACCTATAGACTCCGAAACGGTTGAACCGATTTTCTTGAAAACTTACACAGTTGTACTATAAGCGTCTGCGAGTGTTTTTAGCTAGGTTTTGTGTCGAAAATCGATAATCGAAAAAATCGGGTTATAAAAGGAGTGGTCCGATTTTAATCAAATTTCATACACTCATAGACAAAAACATAAGAAACGATATTCAGAAGTTTCAAGGTTTCAGTTCATACAATAGTGCAGAAAATCGATAATATATATATATATATATATAAAAGGCAAGATGTTTCTGTGCGTGTCTGTTTATCTATATATATATATATGCAAAAATTAAGACTGACACATTATACCATGGTTAAGTGGGAGTGTAAGCCTATTTCACGCGAACCATCTTTTGCTTCCGTCTTTATTGTACAGAAGATTTTAGACGAGCATAAATCGTGTAAACTCTTCTGTACATTAAAAACGGAAGCTGAAGATGATTCGCCTGAAATAGGCCTACACTCCCACTTAACCATGGAATAACATGTCTGTCTGAATTTTTACATACATTTGCTCTATATGTATTTATATACATATATATTTAGAGTTCTCATAGGGAGTTATCCTACCACTTTATGTCCTGGATACTCCTTTGGATTCTTCTATATCTACACTGCATATATATATATATATATATATATATATATATATATATATATATGTATGTGTGTGTGTGTGTGTGTGTGTGTGTGTGTGTGTTAAAAAAAGCATCGTTAAACACAGCTATACAAAATTTATCATTTTTCTTATTGAGTATAAAAGTACTCATAGTTTTCTTTTCAGTTCTTTTAAACAACATATAAATATTCTCGCAAACAAAGTTCATGCGAAAAACAAAGAATTTGTGTTCGAACAGGGTGAAAAGTATATGTGAATTCTTCGTGCAAAAATTCACTATTTTGTTATATTATGAATGATGCTTGCATTTAGCTAATACTGCACAACTACTACTAATAAAATTACGCTTTGTTTATGTGTCACTATAATTTAAACAGTGTAAACTCGTTTATGAAAATACTTTAAAAGCGCCAATTAGCTTCCAAAAAATAAACTTTTGACACATTAAATTTGAAAATTCAGTATTGTTTACAATCCTCTAGTTGAATAACACAGAAGATTGAAGAATATTAATTTACGTTACACTATTTATATGAGAAATTAGATTGATTAAACTCAGAAGTTGAAAAATATCCCAATTTTTAAATTTATTCTGAGGAGAGAAATGAATGTTAATTATTTTTTTGCAGTGGGCCTTCAATTTGTTAGTGGCAAACGATAAGAAGCTGTCAGCTTTTTGAAAGCTAGTATGGCTTTTGAGACAACGTCACTGATTGGTTAATAAATGATAATGCAAGAATTTGAATTTGAAGTTCGTATGAGCCTATTTTTGCACAAATTTGACCTGATGTCTGTGTGATCGTAAATTTGCACGGAATTGAGATTTTAGTGAGAGTACTTAAATTTATTGAATTTTTTCAACACATCTAAAGGGGTTCCAGGCACCATAAGCACATGAGAGAGAGAGAAAGAGAGAGAGAGAGAGAGAGAGAGAGAGAGTGAGAGAGAGATATGAACAGGATAAGATAGATAGACCTGAATATTAAAATAGATAAATGGACATGAAAAAGTAAAATGTAGTTAAAAAGTAGATAATGAGTGAAATTGATATGTAGATATGAAGGGATATCTATCTATCTATCTATCTATCTATCTATCTATATATATATATATATATATATATATAGAGAGAGAGAGAGAGATAGGTGTGAGTTTGTAACAGTGTGTGTGTGTGTGTGAAAATTTTTCACCTATATCGTTTTCTCTCGTTTAAATAACCCCTATTTCTGTTTTCAAGGAAGATAGATAGATAGATAGATAGATAGATAGATAGATAGATAGAAGAGAATAAAGAAAATAGATAGATAGATAGATAGATAGATAGATAGATAGATAGATAGATAGATAGATAGATAGATAGATAGATAGATAGAGAGAATAGAATTAAAGAAAATAGATAGATAGATAGATAGATAGATAGATAGAAGTAGAATTAAAGAAAATAGATAGATAGATAGATAGATAGATAGATAGATAGATAGATAGAATAGAATAGATAGATAGATAGATAGATAGATAGATAGATAGAATAGAATTAAAAAAGATAGATAGATAGATAGATAGATAGAAGATAGTTATAGATAGATAGATAGATAGATAGATAGATAGATAGATAGATAGATAGAAGTAGAATTAAAGAAGATAGATAGATAGATAGATAGATAGATAGAAGTAGAATTAAAGAAGATAGATAGATAGATAGATAGATAGATAGATAGATTGATAGATAGATAGATAGATATTTGAGCTTCTTTAGAATATTTTCATTGTCAAGTCGAATATTGTTTATTACATATAAATTTTTTTCTACAATTTTTAAAGGGTTCCACACACACACACACACACACACACACACACACACACACACACACACACACACACACACACACACAGCACAAGAATAACAACAACACACAGATATGTATATTTGCTATTGCTATAAAACTTATTTTTAGTGGGCACAGGTGGTTGAAGCGCTACTATTGCTGTTTTTGTTTTTATTTTATCAAATAGTAAAATTAACAACTGACCTAAATTCAGAAATCAATCAGGGAAAAAATATTCATGTAAGACCGTTTTTCTGATATATATATATAAAGCTCTGTCTCCAACCCGATATCGAGAATTTTACAATAAAAGATGCCAAAATACTTTTTTCAGTATAAAAACAGAAATCTTGGCACCAAACATTATCATAATTCAACACTATGCATATATATATATGTATATATATATATAAACTCTTATATCTGACACAAGGCTATGATATTCGAGCACTTGATAAACATCAAACTCCCTAGCAGAAAAACTTGTTAAAATTTTGCATAGGTGAAGAGGCTCATCCCTTGTTCCCAGGTTAGGATGTGGTTTCCGGCTTTCTCTTTTCCAATCTTTTTACTTTTTTTTTTCAATTGGAGTAGATAGACTAAACTATCGCCCGGTTCACACTCCACCCACATCTATTGAACAGGTGAAGAGGCTCATCCCTTGTTCCCTGGTTAGGATGTGGTTTCCGGCTTTCTCTTTGCCAATCTTTTTACTCTTACGTAGTGGCGTTATCGCCTTGCTCGGGGTGATATGATTAAAATATATATATATATATATATATATATATATATATATATATATATATATAACGATTACGGTCATATCACGTTGAATACACCGGTTCTCGTTCGATCACCGAAGTTGAGCCTGGTCAGTACTAGATGGGTGACTGTTTGGGAATGCCAAGTGCTGTAAGCGTTTACTGATGGATGTGCGTTGTTGTGCAGTGGATATCGGCTCGAAAAGAGAAATCGGTGAGCCGAGTTCGGTTTCCAGTCAAACACCATGCATTCACTTACGCACTGGTACCCCTGGGAAAGATATTAATCCGTCCCTTCCCTCCAGTTACGGGTTAAATATCTGAGGTCTGCTGTTCATGCCATCCGTGGCAAACTTCTGCACCGATTGTTTGTTATCAGCAGTTCCAAAAAGTGTGCTACCAAGCCTTCACCACTCTAAACAATTAACAATTTCTTTGTGTGGTAGTTTAACTGAGGTTAGACACTCATACGTCGAAATCGACGGGAGAATCCATAATATAACGTAGAATACTTGGTATATAAGTCAGGTAAATTCCGATAGAGACGAACTCCAAAGAACTCAATGTTAAATTTATTTATTTAATTTAACAAAGTAATATAATTTAGAAAAGAAATTAGATATTCTACAATTTCATGGGTAATACGGATTTCGCAGCAGGAAATACGTATGATGAGCAGCTTTTTTCTTGCTGCAAAATAGGCATTATATATATATATATATATATATATATATATATATATATATATATATATCACTTTGAAACTTTGAAATGCAGTATAAGTAAATTGGAATTAATAAATTCTCAATTAATTATGAAATTATCTAAAGCTGTATTCGGTCAGTATATCTCCTGATCATAAATTTGTCTTTTAAATCTATTGATAGGAAGTGATTTTTTTCCAAATAACAGTCCATCAGTTAAGTGCCATACATGATACACGCTTTGGGAGATCATGTCTCAAAAGAGTCATGACTGACTGGACAAAAGGTTATCCCGCAGTAGGTTGGCATTGCCTTCTGTGGTAGACTGGTTGCCAACCAAAGTTACAGAACCCAATCTGCTCTATTATTTAACCCATAACTGGAGGGAAGAAACGGATTAATTAATACCTTTCCCAAGTGTGTTTGTGCGTAAGTGAATGCAAGGATCTCAACTGAAATACGAACTCTGCACTCCGATTTCTCGTTTTGAGTCAATATCAACTGCACCACAACGCACATCCTCATTCCAAATATACGCAAATTTAAAAAAAGAAAAAATGATCTGAATCAATAAATTCATTTCTAAATTTGGAAATATTCTGTTAATGTATAAAACGGGTAGACAGAGCCCACTAGAGTCAGCCGTTTAGAAGGGTCACTTTGATTCTAATACCGCAATAGATTGGTCTCCATCTTCTGAACGTTGGCGATCATGACTCTTGATAATTTACTGTCCTTTGTAGCTTCTAATAAGTGTTGTCTGTTTGCCATCTCTCCCAAATATTGCTCCGTCATTAATTCCCTCAAAGCAGGTTGTGCATTGGTTTCTTCTATCCCTCTTCTGTAGAACCACATGTCTGTTTCTTCACGACTTTTCTTTATCTATGAGGAATATTCAGTTTTAATAACAGCCCTTCAAGTGCCGAACTAGTTATCCTTGTGATGAGAGTGGATTAGCTGCAACACGATAGACAGTCAGTCAGTCAGTTGCAAGTGCCATGCGCGATACACGCTTGGGCGATCATGTCTCGAAAGAGACATGACTGACTGGGCAGAAGATTATCCCGCAGTAGGTTGCCATTGCTTTCTGCGGTAGACTGGTTGCCAACCAAGGCTATAGAACCCAATCTGTTCTATTATTTAACCCATAACTGGAAGGAAGAGACGGATTAATACCTTTCCCAAGGGTATTTGCGCGTAAGTGAATGCAATGAATTCAACTGGAATTCGAACTCGGTTCTCTGATTTCTCGTTCCGAGCCGATATCCACTGCTCCACAACGCACATCCATCACGATAGACAAGCTTCCAAATAATGGTCGGATGTCTTGAAAAGGGCCTGTATTCATTTGCTCTCTTCGCAATTGGTTAAAAAGCAGGGTAGACTGGGCTATTTAGCCGTGGTTGGCAACTGGCCTAGGGGAAGGACAATTCAGAATTCAAAAGGAAGAAATATATATATATATATGACAATATATATATATATATATATATATATATATATATATATATATATATATATATATAGCATAATGATAATCCACGTATACTGTATTAATATGTATAGGAAAAACTACGAAAAAGTTAAAAGTTAAAAATGTATTTTTGACAGTATTTATTTATTTCTATTATTATATATATATATATTTCATATTTCAGACCGGCCTCGGCCTTTTGTCAGAAACAAATGATTTTAAAATTTAAACTACAAGCGTCCGTCGCGAGAGCGTTCGTCGCGTGATGTAGAAAGCAATAGTTTGAATACTTTTAAACGTAAATCTAATTGTAATAATATTTTTAAATGTTGTTTTAAAGAAAAAAATTTTAAGTGTATCTAAAAAATGTTTAACTATTGAAATATTTATAAAGATTCAAAATACCTAAGTCTCTGTTTAACCCTAGCCTATATAATATTTATATATATTTAATTGTAAAATCCAGTATTTTTCTTTCTTTCTGCGTGAGTATGTGGAACTAAAATCGGAATCTATCAGTAAACATTTGCAATTTTCTAATGTGTATCCTGGTTGATTGAAGTGTTCAGCTATGTGGAAATGAGGGCTGTTTTGGTGTATGCTTAGTTCATGATTATTAAAACGGAATCTAAAACTGTTTCCAAACAGGAAACAAGGGATGAGCATCTTCACCTGTTCAACACACTCCACCCTCGTCTATTGAACAGGTGAAAAGGCTCATCCCTTGTTTCCTGTTTAGGATGCGGTTTCCGGTTTTCTCTTTTCCAATCTTTTCACACCTATGTAGCCCCCTGCACATCAGTGGTGTTACCGCCTTGCTCGGGGTGATATGATTAAAAAAAAAGAAAAGAAAAGATTAACCAATAGATCCACTATTTGAACATATTGAGCAGAAGAGAAAATCTATTATATTTTGGCTGTCACAGGTGAGGCGTGGTGGGTATAATTTGATGTTGGTGTTCGGTATGTTGGTTCAATGTTCTCGACAGGCTCCTTAAAGAGAATCAGTAATGTGATAGGCACCGACTTGGCACCTCGACTCCAGCCACTTTCCCAGCGACGGGAATGTGGCTTCCCTCTGTCTGTTCTATAAATATTTTCATGGCTTCTGCTCCAACGAACTTAAGTCACTGGTGCCCCTGTAACAGGTGTTTACTCGTGCAACCAGACTGGTAACTGGGTCTCACCCATTCACAGTTAGATCAACCAAACGCAGACGACAATTCTACTCTTCCAGCTTCTTTTCTCTCACTTCTCGCCTGTGGAACTCACTTCCATATTCTTGCTTTCCTGACGGCTACAACCTCCAGGAATTTAAATGCAATATCAATATACATCTCTTAACCATTTGACTCGAGTTCTTTCTACACCACCCTGTATACCTTTTCTTTTCTCTCCACCTTTGCAACTCTCATCACACCTGTATTCTAATTCTTAGCTGGTTAGCCTTTCTCTTTGCTCTCCCCCTATCTATTTTTTTGACTCTTTTGTAACCCCCTGCACATCAGTGGCGTTCCCCCTTGCTCGAGGTGATACCATTAAAGAATATATATATATATATATATATATATATATATATATATATATAAAGACCTCAGTTAAAAGTAGCCTCAATTTTAGTTTAGAATACTCTGATGAAAATAAAGAACCCAAACATATACCAAAATCACACAAATGTAAAAATCTACATCGATAAAATTTTCCTAAATTTAATCTACAAACATTTCAACCATTCTCTACACACAAGAAGATTTTTCATAAAAACAATGTCAAAGTTAATTATATCTCGCTCAATAACAACAAGTTATTAAAGTTATTAAGTTATTCCGACTAAATCTATCCTGCACATTTATAAATCTACCATCCGCCCGTGCATTGAATACTGCTGCCACATCTGGTCGGGTGCCCCTGCTGTTCTCCTCGGGCTTCTCGATAAGGTTCAGAGAAGGGTCTGTAATGTGATAGATACCGACTTGGCAGACCGCCTGCAGTCTCTCTCCCACCGGCGCGACGTGGCTTCCCTGTGTCTCTTCTATAAATACTTTCACAGCTTCTGCTCTGATGAACTTAGATCACTAGTGCCCACTAAATACGAATTTGAACGAGATACTAGATTAGCAACTAGATCCCACAATTTTACAGTGAAACCGATAAAATGCAGCCGTAACTTCAACTCCAACAGTTTCTTTCCTCGCACTTCCCGACTGTGGAATTCTCTTCCAAACGATTGCTTCCCCGACGGCTACAATCTCCAGGAGTTTAAATGTAAGGTCAATAGACATCTCCTAACACATTAACCTGCTCCCATTCTATCAAACACTCTTCCCATCTGCCCAACCCTCATCCTTGCTATCCTTACTCATCTGTCACCTTCCTCCTGACATTCCCTATGTCTAACCACTCCTTCTCTTTACCTTCCCCTATGTAGCCCCATGCGCAATAGTGGCAGTGGAATGCCTTGCTTGAAGTGAGATGATTAAAAAATAAATAAATAAAAAATAAAATCATGTCCAACCTGTAAAATAATAGAAACTCTATTACTATAATAAAGAATTACAGTAACACTACAAAATTAATTTCAACTGCCGAAAAAATATGACCTGCCTACTTAAGAGTCAGTGTATGCTCAAATGTATAATTTACAAAGTTAATATACATTCAGACGGCAACTCCAAATTCTACTTTGGATCAATGGAAAGTCTCTGGAAAACTAGATTCAATTATCATAAACTGATCTTGAATAATAATAAATACAAGAATAATACTGGCCTCCTTAAATATTGTTAGTTTTCAAAAAAATAATAACAAACCCCAACTATTACTTCGGAAATGACCGCGAAATCCAAATCTTATAACAGAATAGGAAGTAGATGTAACTTGTTCCATTTAGATGAACCTAAAATTACAATATATATATATATATATATTGAACAGAAGTGAACTGATGACAACGTGCAGATATAGAAAACAAATTCTTAATTAAATATTCAGATCCTGACCAAGATTTTTAGACCCTCCATTTTTTTTCAAGATTTTTTTGCCCTATCCTCTTTTTTGTTATGTTTCTGTTTAAACATTTCAATTCCACTTTCCATAATATTTTATCACGCCCGGTTTTTAATTTTCAGCGGCATTAACTTTAACAACGCTAATACTTAATATGATATATGATATGATATATATATGGAAGCAAGTGAAAGTCTATCACACTGACGAGCTGTAATACAGCGAAAAAAACTTGTATATGAATGTATATATGTATCACGTATCTATGTATGTGTAAGTATGTTTTATATTACTTGATTATTAATTTGTTTTTCTAATACATGTTAATTATTTGTTTATGTAATGTAGGTTAATTTATATATATATATATATATATATATATATACATTTATGTATATTATGAGTTTATATGTTTATATATGTATATATTTTACATGAGTTTGTATCTTATTTTATTATTTTACTAGCAGTATAGCCCGGCGTTGCTCGGGTGTAATGAAAGCTTTAAAACTAATCCATGGTCCTGGAGCTCGGACTCAGCCTAAAGAATATTTGAAATAATAAAATAATTGCGACAATTTACAAATCGCACCTAGGATGGATATATATATATATATATATATATATATATACTAGCAGTATAGCCCAGCGATGCCTGGGTGTAATGAAAGCTTTAAAACAAATCCATGGTCCTGAAGCTCAGACTCTTTGGATGTTGGCACAAAAGACTAAAAAGCAACAGTTGTTTCCAGTTAAAGCGAAACGGTAGCTATCGATTTCCGATATCGGGGAAAATGAGTCGTCTGAGATCTAATATTTAAGTCTAAAAACTATAATTTTACCAAGTTAGAGCAGATTCTGCAGCAAGAACCACGATAAAAGGGCTGAAATCCTGATCTTGATCAGACCTGATTGGATATCGGTGTATCGAGTTCCAATATCGGAAAGAAATTGGAAAAAATAAGTATCCCATGACCTGATCAGAAGCCTAAAGAATATTTGTGTGAAGCTTGGTGAGAATCGGCTAAAAATTTTGATTTATATAAAGGACATACAGACAAATAAACAAATACACACACAAACATCTTAACTTTTATATATATATATTATCGATTTTCTGCACGGCAATCTTGAAACTTCTGAATATCGTTTCTTCTGTCTTTGTCTATGTATCCAATTTGATTAAAATCGGACCACTCCTTCTATAACCCGATTTTTTCGATTATCAATTTTCGATATTTATAGAGGGTACCTCGACACAAAACCTAGCTAAGAACACTTGCAGACGCTTATAGTACAACCCTGTAAATTTTCAAGAAAATCGATTCAGCCGTTTTGGAGTCTATAGGTAACGGACACACACACACACAGACAAAGTTCCATTTATAAATAAGTTTAGATAGATTATTTTTATATATATTGTATGCGTATAAGTATTATGTATGTGTATTTGAATTGCGTTTATATATAGTTTATATATACGTTCATATATATATTTTATGTATGCTTATATATATTTAAACAGATCTTTTGTTACTATTATTTGCAAAATTTTACAAGGCAAGGAAGCAAAGATAAACTCATCCGAATCACCCAAAATTTTCTTCATTCTTTCATTAAACAAACTGCAATATAGGTAATTATTAAATATTTATAAATTCATTTGATACACATGTTATTGTGCATTATTAAGAAAAGAACCACTCTATTTTCATTTACTTGACAATAAATACTAAAACATAGTGTGAAATACATCATTATTTTAAAAAACTGGGGTGGTCTTATAATTATGGCCAGAAGTATATTAATGCAGGTTTCATTGAATAATATAGACAAGTTCTGTCTATTAATTTTGTGTAGGATCCGTTCGTACCGTCTGATATACTTGATGGTGATATCGTTGAAAGACAACAAAAAATCACAGTAATTGTTGATTTTTTTATCGGGTCTAAGCTTTCGGCTCACATAAGCCATTATCAAAGAGTAAATATTAACACACAGTAAACATAGAACATTTAAGCTATTAACAATAATAATAATAATAATGTAAAAGGGTGGGACTTTCTTGTCAGTCTGATTGCACGAGTAAATTCTTGTAGCGGAGGCACCAGTGACCTAAGTTGGTCAGAGCAGAAGCCATGAAAATATTTTTAGAAGAGACAAAGGGAAGCCACATCCCGCCGGTGAGAAAGTGGCTGGAGTCGAGCTGCCTGGTCGGGACCAAACATATTACAGATTCTCTTTTGGAGCCTGTCGAAAACACTGAATCGAACATCAGAGGCCCCTGACCAGGTATGACAACAGTATTCCATGCACGGTCGAATGTAAGCAGCAGTATTCTAATTTCGCTCTATAGTCGATAATATATGGTAGAGTGGTTGCCAACCAAGCTTATAGAATCCAATCATTTCTGCTATTTAACCCATAGCTGAAGGGAAAGATACGGATTAATACCTTACTCAAGGTCATTTACGCGTAAACGAATGCAACGAATTCAATTGGAATTCGAACTCGGCTCTCTGACTTCTCGTTCTGAGTTGATATCCACAGCATCACAACGCACATCTGGGACGTGAAATCGGAGAGCCGAGTTCGAATTCAAGTTGAATTCGTTGTATACACTTACGCGCAAATGCCCTTAAGAAATGTACGAATCCATCGTTTTTCCTTCCAGCTATAGGTTAAATAGCAGAACAGATTGGGTTCTATAGCCTTGGTTTGCAACCAGTCTACTGAAGAAAGTAATGGTAACCTACGGCAGAAAATCTTCTGCTCAGTCAGTCATGTTACTTTTGAGACATGATCGCCTGAGCGTGTATCCCGTATGGTACTTGACTGACTCCAATTCTTGTAAAGGTAGAGGATAGCAGGAGTCAGGTACTTGCTGGTGTGGTACAAGGAAAAAAAAGAACATCTTTATTGATGGATTGTATATGCGAGTTCCACGAGTTGAGTATAAAGGTATAAGGCCTCCCCGAGAGAACATCTACACATCACAATTGGTGAAAGTTCTAGGTTGGATCGACGATGACGGGGAGATACTTGTTTGGTCTTTAAAGCATGGAATGTGACCATCCAGTTCCATCCCCACTAGGTCACAAGAGAGATCAGCTGCCAACCTCTGGTCACCGAGGGTTTTGGAAGTGCAACCGTATACCATTTTATCATCAATGTATTCACAAACGATCGGAATATGCTCTAGGTAGATCATTTATATACTGCAGGAAGAAGGTTGATTCAAGAAGCAGTCCCTGAGGTACGTAGCCGTTGATTGCTAGGGCTCCGGATTACTAGCAGTTAACAGTTATGTTCAGGGACCTAAACATTCAGGACTTTATAAATGAGAAGGCCTTTCCAGTGATTCCATAGCTTGAGAGCTTGAGTAGTAACACCTTATGCCATGCCTTTTCAAAAGCTTTTAAATTTTTTAATGTGACCGTCTTTGATATGTAGTTCTTGTCACGGGTGTCATTAACTCTGAGAGTAATTGCAGTAATTGTGGAGGCGAGCGTCCTTATTATCTAACGTTGAATTCAAGGCAGAGAAGAGCTTTGTTTTGTCTGACGAGGATGAGATGCCCTTAGGCCATTTATAATAGTAGACACTGATTTACTGCCTTTATTCAGATTTTGCTTGGAGATCTTTTACAAATACCGGGATCTAATTTCTTTACTTTCAACCTTGGACTGAACTGCTTGAGCAGAGTTGTGACCGTCTTTGATATGTAGTTCTTGTCACGGGTGTCATTAACTCTGAGAGTAATTGCAATATCAGTAATTAACAAGGTGGATCGAAATACGTACTGTTTGTCGCTAATGAAGTTGTTCCAACTGAGATAATCAACATCTTTCTTGTTTATTATAGTTTCAAACAGTTTGCTAATGACAGTGGGAGTACTGATGGGTCTATACTGTGAGGGGGTGAGCCCTTACCCGGATTCATGAAAACCCGGCATACACTTGGCACATTTGATAGACTTGAGAAAGATTTCTCCGTCAAGCAACGGTTAAATAATTTCGACAGGATTGTTAATAACTCTGAGCTAAAATTCTTAAGGACAACCACTTGAATTTAGTATCGGAAGATGGCCTTCCTAGGGTCAAGAGTTTTGATAAATCTTGAAACTTTCCAGGCTGTAAGGAAAATATTTGTAAGATTGTTCTCAGTGAGACGTGGAGATTTGTGGAGGCGAGCGTCCTTATTATCTAACGTTGAATTCAAGGCAGAGAAGAGCTTTGTTTTGTCTGACGAGGATGAGATGCCCTTAGGCCATTTATAATAGTAAACACTGATTTACTGCCTTTATTCAGATTTTGCTTGGAGATCTTTTACAAATACCGGGATCTAATTTCTTTACTTTCAACCTTGGACTGAACTTCTTGAGCAGAGTTGGGTAGAGCTTGCACTATCTAGAACACTCTTGCAAAGATTGTGAGAAGTTCTGAACATACTCATCTTCGTTATTATAATCGCAACGTTTCGGCCGTTATACCCTTTGGAGGTTCTCGTATTCTGTAAACTTCTCTAAACTTCTCATTTTGTCAAGTCTACCTAGTACGATACACACCTGAACAAGGCTGAGGAGTACAACGACCGAAACGCTGTGAGCATTATTAATATGGGTTTCTTTACATTTATTAAATACATTATACATAATTTTAATAGCCATGCAGTTTGCTTGTTAATTTTATATCAGGGCTATTAAAGTGAAATGTTCTTCATGGAATGAATAAATCAATGTGAGATATTTGACTGCGCCCATCTCCTCTTCAACAGCAAGAAGGTTGGTGTGCCGCTGCTATGTGAAATAGACTTCACAGAGGATTCTCTACCGATCACTATGATCTTAACTTCTTTAGGTCAACCATTATCTATCCTACATATCCTCATAATCTACAATTTTTAACTCTTCTTCTTATATCCATAAAACAACTCTCGTCCAATAACATAATTGACTCTTGGGATAGTATTGAGTGAACAATAGTGTATGTAAAT
This sequence comes from Ascarosepion bandense, assembly GCA_037127315.1. NCBI lineage: Eukaryota > Metazoa > Mollusca > Cephalopoda > Sepiida > Sepiidae > Ascarosepion > Ascarosepion bandense. The sequence goes on along the minus strand of JBBBDQ010001617.1, from coordinate 1,510,909 downwards.
GACAAGTTGCTTGCTCCGGAATTCGAAGTGTTATACCAGGTGCGACACAATCGGTTGGTGAATTTGAACATAAGAAAATAATTACTTTCTTTAAACCTACTTTGTGAGTGCAGTGGCCTTGGGCGTGTATACAATAATTTTACAAAAGGGAAATGTCCACAAAGACAGGGCACCAGCCAGAGTATTCGATCCACTCACGCTCTACAGACTACCTTCAGCAATTCTACTTTACAAGCCAGTAACTGTTATGATAAGCCTTCGCATAAAGGGATAGATTATTATTAAACAATCTTCTATCGGAAAAGGAGATCCTGCTTGGCATTTTTAACATTTAGATATTTTTCCATATTAATTTTATATAAGACGTAATATATATCTATATAAAATAATAATAATAATAAGAAGAAGAAGAATAATAATAATATACGAAGCGTTTAAGTCATCTGAAGATCGCCTGAACGTAAAACTCGGGTTACAACTAGGACAATCCTTCGATACGTTGTTAAGCGTATTTTGATCTGTCTAGGCAATTGAAACTTCAAGCACTTTACATGACGGAATAAGTAGGTTTACCTCTAGCTTTTTTTACTTTTCGTTTTTTCTTTGAGATTTTATCAGGATAAGAGTTTTAGGTTTTGGCAAGTTGTTCATTGGTTCCATCAACAGTTTTGACTTGTCTTTTATATATATATATATATATATAGAGAGAGAGAGAGAGACATCCGCAGACAGATTTGTTTCGCTGTATCACAGCTCATCAGTAGGGTTAGACACCCGATTGCTTCTAGGCAGGATTGAAACCCGACAGAATTGACATCAGTTATAGATTCTACCTTTTAGCTATGGGGGTTCGGTAGAGGAAGGCGGACTTTAGTGTGTTATATACAATGTAAACACACGCCAGTACTCGAAGTGTGTGTGTGTGTGTGTGTGTGTGTGTGTGTGTGTGTGTGTGTGTACATATATATGGTTTTGTGGGAATTATCTTGTTTTTCCGTTGACATGTTCTCCCAATCACTACACTTGACCAATAACAATTTTCCTCCTCTATCGTTGATGAGCTCAGATTTGTAATGCCCAGAGAAAAATAGAATTTCATGGGTCATGCCATTTGATTTCCTGATTTTTTAATCTTCTGATGCAATTAAACTATTTTTATTTGCACCCTGTTGAGATGCGTACCAAAATCTTAACCATCGAAAGAAATGATATTTTATATGATGCGTTGAGCTTTTCCTGTGAATAGTACACATTGAGCTCTCTGTATGGATCTACGGCTTAAATGATTGACATGAATAAGATCTATTTGGATTATCCTCTCCGTTTATGGATTTAACATCATGACATATATATATATATATATATATATATATATAATCGTTTATACCAATAATATATATATATATATATATATATATATATATATATATATATGTATACTATAGTCATCCGCAGACAGATGACATCCGCATCTATAGTCAATCGCAGACTGTTTCGCTGTATCACAGCTCATCAGTACGGGTAGACACCGATTGCTTTTTTTAGCCCAGGATTAAAACCCGACTGAGTTGACGTCAGTCGGCGATTCTACCTCTGGGCTATGGGCGTTCGGTAGAAGAAAGCAGAATTTTAGCGCTATATTATCATTATATACGCCCAATAGCCAGAGTGCTCTAATTCATTATTGAATGAGCGATGTGTATATGCCAGAGTAGCTACTGTTTTTCAAAGTATATATATATATATATATATATATATATATATATATATATATATATATATATATATATGTATATATACTATTGCTATATATATACTATTGCTATATATATATATATATACATATATATATATACTATTGCTATATATATATATATATATACATTGCTATATATATATATACTATACTATTGCTATATATATATATATATATATATACTATTGCTATATACAATAAAATATAGAGGTATTTAATTGACTAGATGCAGAGTAATCTTTTTCATAACGTCTTTTGATAGATATTAATAAGGCTAATGTGAAAGACAAGGTAAACGTATATATATATATATATATATATATATATATAATGAGGTTTCGGTAAGGATCGAAACGAAAAGGAAATTAATACTGAGCATCAGGAAGAAACAGCTAAAGTTCTTGGTACATGCACTGAAGAAGGACGGCTTGGAGACCCTGATACTAACAGGCCTGATAGAGGGGAAAAGAGACAAGGGAAAGCAGTGGATAACATATTTGAAGGACCTTAGAAGGTGGATGACAGAACGTGTGTTGCGTGGTGTAACAGGAGAAAGCATTTCTAAGAGCCACCAGGGAAAGGGAGACGTGGAAAGCCATGATCGTCTACGTCCTGAAAGGATAAAGGCATATACAAGAAGAACATATATATAGGCAACATATATTCATTTAAATATGTTTTATTAAATTCTATAGACATACAATTTAATGAAACATTATATATATATATTAAAATTTGTGTGTTTAGGCAGCATATTTTCTTTTAAACATGTCAGATTAAATAAACTGCAAATAATATGTTTGCTTATTTTTAATAAAATCCGTTAATACTCACGGATAATCTTTCGTGTATTACAATCAAAAGATGTCAGAAATGAGCTGTAGCGTTGACAGATGATATTTTCATTCATTTCTTAAGGTACCCAAGTACTTTCAACCTCCGAGATCATCTTCGGGTGTGTAAATTATGGTAACAAATATAACCGGAAAACTGTGTTGCTAAAAATTACTGTACATTTTTGTCTGCATCAAATATAATGGTTGACAAATTGCTAGCGTTCATTAGGACGTGAATTTCATTCAAAATGGAATTTTTTTATATGCTGTAATGTCATGGTCTCGGATGTGCGTTGTGGTACATTGGATATCGGCTCGGAACGAGAAGCCGGGGAGCCGAGTTCGAATTCCAGTTGAATTCATTGCATTTACTTACGCGCAAATACCCTTGGGAAAGGTATTAATCCGTCTCTTCCCTCCAGTTATCGGTTAAGTAATAGGACAGATTTGGTTCTATAGCCTTGGTTGGCAACCAGTCTACCGCAGAAAGCAATGGCAACTTACTGCAGGATAATCTTCTGCCCAGTCAGTCATGTCTCGAAATAATAGAATATATATAACAAATTGCATATATATATATATATATATATATATATATATATATTACATGAACATCTTACTAGACGCAGACGCCCTATTGATTAAAACAGATCCTCCACTATCAATTTGACACTTTTCAGTAGCGGAGATAGTGTGTTAAGCGTCTTCTAAAAATAGAACTGACCCCCAGGTCAACGTAGCCGCGCATGGTAAGTGACTGCTCAAAACGGTCACACTTCCATAAGAATCTTCACAAAACTACTATGAAGTGCAAGGGAGATAGAGAATAATTATACCGAATACAACACCCTTGAGAATGGCTAAAGCTCTGAGCGAAAGCGCTCGGAATAATAAAAATTATGCACAGTTTTGATGCAAAAGCGGTAGGAATGATAGAATAATGGAAAAACTCAATAACAGCGAGATTGATTCATCCTTGTCGGCCGTATTCAATGAAAGATGCCTAAATGAAAGGTTGCTGTTGAAATATACATTAATACACACGCACACACACGCACACACATACACACACAAAAAAACATACACATCTATCTATCTATCTATCTATCTATCGTCATCTGCAGACAGATCTGTTTCGCTGTATCACAGTTCATCAGTACGGTTAGACTCCGATTGCTTTATATATATATATATATATAAGAGCCCCAAGAACTTGTAGCTCTCAATATTTATATTAATTTTTTCCATCAGGTAACAAATTGTTGGGGTCCACTATGGTTAAAGAAGTGGTTTCTCTGATCTGCTTGAATATAAGTTTGATAGCTGTAAGGAAATACATTTTTCATGAGAAGGTCTTCTACAGCTAAGCAGGTTGACATTAATTTCACTATGAAAAATAACTGGTATGTCAAGTCAAACACGTGTACAATCCAACAGTCTCGTTCACTGTAATAATAATAATAATAATAATAATAATAATAATAATAATAGATAGATAGATAGATAGATAGATAGATAGATAGATAGATAGATAGATAGAATTATGCACGCACACATACACATACGCACACACAAACATATATATATAGTGTTGAGTTGTGATCATGTTTAGTGTCAAGACTGTTGTTATTTTAGGGGATACTCGTGCTTGAAATATAGGCCTCGTAATTTTAATAAACGGTGTGTAAAACGGCCACCGGTAAGTGTAAATAAAGTAAATGTACTTCTCAGGAGAATACGAACCTACTTCGAACCTTACAGAGAAACATCACATTCTTTAGATTTGTTAGAGAGCGCTCATCGGTAGAAGTAATAAAGTCTGTTTTAAATAAGTCTAAAAGTAATGTTTATACATATATATATATATATATATATATATATATATATATATGTGTGTGTGTGTGTGTGTGTGTGTGTGTGTGTGGTTTGTGTGTGTGTACTTCGTTAAAAACGACCGTCTAGGAAGATTTTGTTAATTTTTTCTTGAATTTTTCCACTATTCTTAAATGTTTCATTTTTGCTGGAACTCAGAAATATAAAAATATTCTATAATTAGCTACTTTCCCGACGCTTTCAGCCACTTCAATGGCCATTCTCGAGGATGTTATTTTTCTGATGTTGTTATTTTGCACTCATGCTTTGATTGTAACGTAATTTATTTTGTTTTTTGAAAAGAAGTGTTCTTTAAAAGCTATCATTTTTTTAAAGTAGAACGACGCTAACGCGATTCAACAAAAACATGTTTAAAAGAAATTTTGCAGTCTAAATATAGATTATATATATATATGTATATATTATAGATTATATATATATATTTAAATATATATATATATGATATATATATATGATATATATATATATATTTAAATATATATATATGGTATATATTGAATATTATGCGTTATGTATATATGTTATATATATATGTTATATATATATATATATATATATATATATATATATATAATAAAAGAAAAAAATCAAAGCAAGAGACAGTATATATATTAGATAGATAGATAGATAGATAGATAGATAGATATGAAAAGGGTAGTTTCTATATATATATATAGAGAGAGAGACAGACAGAAAGACAGACAGACAGAAAGAGAGATAGTATGCTGTCAGTTCGTGAAATTTAAACAGATTGAGCGATTGCTTAAACTGCCAATTTCTCACTTTAAATTCACTGAACTTTTCGATGGAGCATTTTATAATTATGATAAAGATTTAGTTTGTTATGCAATTATAAGCTACCTCCGAATTCCGATTCACGCACAGATATTCAAAAGCGTAAAAACGTGTTCTTGGATCATTTTGTTTTAGTGGAAGCAATTGAAATCGAAACCAGACGAACGCTGCATCTCAAATGAATTAAAGTACACACACACACACACACACACACACACACACACACACACACACACACACACACACACACACCATCTTTACGCATAATATTCAATATTTGGAATCCACGTGTACATTGTGATAGCGTCGATTCTCCCTTCCCATCATCCTCTTCGTTTCGCGTTGCTCCGACTATACCATTCGCAAGAGGCTCTTCATTCTTCTTCACACATAAATCCAATCGATTCTCGTCCTGACTTGCATTTGCTTTGCCGTACGCAATCCGCTTCACTCGGAATTAAACAAAAAGAAAAAAAAAACTACAAGCACTTTCAAATCGAGTAAGTTAACTACTTTTATTTATCTCTTTTGTACGTTTATCGTCTGTGCTATAACAGCATTTATTGTTTTCGTTTTTTTAGCAATTGATTTTTTAGTTTTTCACTTGTGGTGATGACAGTTTGTTATTTTTTAAAATACTTTTGTAATTCCTGTTCTTTGTGAAAGCGGTTCGTTTAAAAAAAGATTGCTGACAACTTAGACTTATCGAAAGTGTGAAGTTTTTTATCCTTTGACAATTTTATAAACAGTATATATAAAGAGTTTAAGACTTGTCTTAATATATCATTATGAAATACAAAGAACGACTCCAATTCAGTTTTGTTTATATTTCCTGAATGATATGAGTTGAAAATATTTAGTGATTTCACTTCAAATTGTATTATTGTGTGCGCGTGTGTGTCTGCATGTGTAAGTGTGCGTGTGTGCATGACACATATAAGTTCATACTTCAACCAAATACATACATACTTATATACCCTTTTACATTCAATACTATGTACATAGAAACACGCACACAAGCACGCGTGCACACACACACACACACACACACTCACACACACACACACACACACACACATATATATATATATATATATATATATATATACATACAAGTCACAGACACCCAAAATTATCAACTAGTTATGAGTTTAGGATGAAGAAAAATTATTTTTTGTTCTTTACATATATATATATATATATATATATATATGCATATATAGTGTTTGTGATAATGTTTAGCGCAAAAATTGTGATTTTCAGTGCTTTTACCGATAATATGTATTTTAGCAAGCAGGTTTTTATTACGCTCGATATCGGAGTGTTGATAGAGCGTTGATAAGTACATAGAGTTGGTCTCTTTAGCTGAGCAGATTCATAAATTCAGGACATTAATCTGCTAAAGAAACAAACTCTTTGTATATATATAATTTAATATGTTTTTTTAATTAAGAAAGACATTTGTTTTTTAATCAAAAGAGATTTAAGTTTTAATTATATGATTATATTATGGTCTAAAATATTTATTGTATTGATCCCCCCCTTTTTTATTTTCAATAAATGTCTTAGAGTAAAACTGTGGGTTCTCTTTACCCGGATATATATATATATATATATATATATATATATATATATGTTTGACCACTTTCAAGTAGTTTAATGCTGAGCAGGCGTTTAAAACTTCATCAATTACAGCTAAATAGCGAAATCAATCGCTCATTGGGTGTTCCATGTTTGGGACCTTGTGCCATGTCTAAGCTACGCTTAGTATATATATATATATATATATATATATATATATATATATATATGGCTCAATGTACTTAAAAATATTTGTTTACAGAGCAAAGTATGTATATGTCTTTTACCTATAGAACTTTAAAAGTTACATATATCGAATGAGCTCTCAAAAAAAATTTGAATTTATCCATAATAAAAAAATCTCTCATGAAGTGAATCTATTTCGTTGAAATGATAATGCAATATATGATAGTTTCGAAGTTTATATATATATATATATATATATATATATATATATATATATATATATGGAGTTATACAAAAGTTTACGAAATTGGCATTAGCCGAAAATTTTGAATTTTTCTTTGTTGAACATTAATTATTTTTTAAAGGATACGCATTTCTTTGACTTTTCACTCAAAAACGAGTATCTATTAAAAATAATAATGTTAAACAAATAAAAATTCAAATTACATAAACATATATATATATATATGAACACGCATGTATATACGCACACATATATATACCTCAATACACATACACATGCACACGCACACACACAAACACACGCACACACATATATATATCTATATATAACAGGTGCGAATGTTTGCATAAGTCTTAAGTTACGGTTAACAGGCGCAAAAAATGAAATCTATTAAGCTAGTTAAAATTTTTGCTGTCTTGTTTTTAATCACATTTGGAGAAAGTGTAAATCTAGTTCTTTCCTGCTGTCCCGTCCCCATATAAACGAATAAAAAAGTCTTATCACTGTTATGTCAAGACAAATAGAATATTATATGTAAGAATAAGGATTTCTGCAAAGCACTCACTCATAATTACACGTTACTGCCTCGAAATCAGTGGAAAAACACGATTAGACCAATTGTCAAACTTGACTGGTGTCTATTCCCCATATGCGTGTTTATACATTCGTGTATTTGCGCGAAAGGTAAGCACATATTTTAAATGATTTGATGTTTTGGTTCTTTTAATTAAAACTATAAATATCTGAGTCATCCGCAAATAGATCTGTTTGGCTGTATTACAGCTCACCAGTACGATTAGACACCCGATTACTTTTAATCAGGATTGAAACCCGACCGAACTGACATCAGTCGGCGCATCTATAGCAGCTCGATAGAAGGAGGCAGTAGCTAAGAGAGTTAGAGTGTTATAATTCATTAATGAATGAACGATACGTAAATGCTAGAGTAGCTGTGTGTGTGTGTGTTGTGGTATATATATGTGTGAAAATATGCATGTGTATTCGTATATGTGTGCTTATATATATATATATATATATATATATATATATATATATATCGCCCAGAGCTTAGGGAGTAGGGACTCCGACTGGCACACACCAATATATATATATATATATATATATATAATAACAAGACCGACTCTGTACGTATCTAAATCCTAAAATTTTACAAAAGTAAACTTTGAGGACCACAAATAACCGGCAGAATCTAACTCCGTTACTGTCCGTCGCTATGAAGCGTTGGACAAGAGGGAGAAAAAAAAAGAAAACCGCGGAGTACCGACAATACATACAGTACCTCGCAGCAAAGAAAAAAAAACCCTCAAACGGATCTTTTCACGTATATATATATAATTTCGCTCATGCACGTTGTTTATTTTGTCGACTATAGAGTAGAGTAAAGTAGGGTCAGTTGGACACCGACTGTGGAAAAAAAGCCACTTAAATACAGTTCACTCCGCCAGAAATATGGAAACGGTATGCTTCACGCCGAGGGCTTCAATACGAATATTTAAAAATGTTTGGTTATCTGGCTGAAGACAGTGCAGATGTCTCGGAAAGAGTTAGATAATAATTCCAGTCAATATTTTGATGTTTGGGGTGATCATTAGTGGCAGCAACATTATGCTTCCATTGATCTTCTCAACACGCAGTCCTGCTTTGAGGCGGTAGTGCAGCCTTAAGTCAAGAGGATAGCTGCTGCGAGACCCTATGTCAGGCAGCAGGACGTTGCACCATTCACAGAGGAGAACACAGCGCCCCTTACATCTGGCCACATAACTCCCCAGATTGCTATCCCTTAATTATTATATGTGGTGCACAGTTAAAAGAGTGACCAACAAAAATTTTTGTAGCACCAAAGGGGAAGTGAAGGCAAGGATTATGGTAGCATTCACCAACTTAAACAAGGAAACCGCCCAGAAAAGTTACAGGAGATTACGATGTCGTCCGGAAGCCGTGATTGAAGACAATGGCGATTTTATTGAATTAGTTTTCATATTTAATAGATTTAAAATGAATATATATATATATATATATATATATATATATATATATATATATATATATATGGCTAATATATATACATACATATATATATATATATATATATATATATATATAGGCAACTGGAGAGCATCAACACTTATTGAATTTCGTTTAATAAGACCGACAGGTTTGTTATTTTTTATGATAGTTTTATTGCATGCAGGAAAGAGGTCTCTCTTCTGGAGTCAATGGGGGTAAAGAATTGTACAAACGTTTGAAGATTTCGGTAGATTTCGGCTAAACTATCGTTTCCAAGCAAATTGGCATGAAAATTTTGACGATTACAAAAAAGTGAAAGAATACGGAGATTAAAACCCCACGATTCAAGCATTTACTTTTATAAAGCGTTCTCGATCGTATATATATATATATATATATATATATATATATATATATATATATATATATTGTTTAGTTGTTCATATCTATATACCTAATGAGGTCTTTCAAATGTATCTAAACAGTTATTTTCACATTTATCTATCTATCTAAACAGGCTTTTCTATCTAAACGGGCGTTTTCATAAATAGTATCTACTCTCCCGTCGAGGTTTTTTACGTATGAGTGTCTAACTCAGTTAGACTGCCACACAAAGAATTGTTTAGAGTGATGAAGGGTTGTGTAGCACCATCCACACTTTTTGGAACTGCGGATAGTAAACAATCGGCGCAGAAGGTGCCACAGATCGCATGAACGACAGACCTCATTTATTTAACCCATAACTGGAGTGAACGGACGAATTAATACCTTTCCCAAGGATACCAGTGCGTAAGTGAATGCAGAGTGGAATTGGAACTCGGCTCACCGATTTCCCTCTCCATGCCGACATCCACTGCAACACAACGCACATCCGTCAATAACGCTTACAGCATCTGGGATTCCCAAACGGTCACTCAACTAAGTACTGACCAGGCTCAACGTTGCTTAACTTCGGTGATCGAGCGGGAACCGGTGTATTCAACATAATATTCATTTAAAATTTTGCCTTGATAAAAGGTGGAAACGCGTAGGCGAGTAAGATAGTTTTCCTCTTGTCTTCTTTATTTAACCATACTGATCTATATCTCAGACCATAACTGAGTATACGTTTACATATCTAAACTTATTTATAAATGGAAGTTTGTCTGTGTCTGTGTCTGTGTCTGTGTGTGTTACCTATAGACTCCGAAACGGCTGAACGAATTTTCTTGAAAATTTACATAGTCGTACTATAAGCGTCTGCGAGTGTTCTTAGCTAGGTTTTGTGTCGAGGTACCCCCAATAAATATCGAAAATCGATAATCGAAAAAATCGGGTTATAGAAGGAGTGATCCGATTTTAATCAAATTTGATACACTCATAGACAAAGACATAAGAAACGATATTCTGAAGTTTCAAGGTTGCAGTTCTTACAATAGTGCAGCAAATTTGATATCGATTCCAAGAATCAAAATTTGACTTACATCCATTCATTTTTCTTTCAGTCTGCGGTTTCGCTTTAACTGGAAACAACTATTGCTTTTCAGTCTTTCGTGCCAACGTCCAAAGAGTCTGAGCTCCAGACCATGGATTAGTTTTAAAGCTTTCATTACACCCGAGCAACGCCGGGCTATACTGCCAGTATATATTTCAATCCCGGGTAAAAAAGCAATCGGAGTCTAACCGTACTGATGAGCTGTGATACGGCGAAACAGATCTGTCTGCGGATCACAATATATATATATATATATATATTGTTAAATATAAGAGACAATGAATGTCTATTATGTTTAATCATGAGCCGTTTTAAACGTCTTATTTTGGCTTTAATTTCAGTTGAAAATAAAGACAAAAATTCTCCAACATTTGGATAATTTTTTATTATCTTGGTTCTAAGCTTTTTGAATACATGGTTCTGTTGTCATTTCGCGCTATCACGCGGTGTGACGTCATAGAACCGCATTGCAAATTTGCGAACTGCGTTTGTTATTTTTGGTAACTATTGCCGTTGCCTGGCGGAGTTTTATGTCAACGCAAAATAAAATCGTCGGTGATAGTGGATGTTATTGTATTACTGTCTTAATAACCTCTCTGAAGATGGCTCATGTGAGCCGAAAGCTTAGAACGAAATTAATAAAAAAATTATCCAAATGTTGGAGAATTTTTGTCTTTATTTTCAACTGAAATTAAAGCCAAAATACGACGTTTAGAACGGCTCATGATTAAACATAATAGACATTCATTGTCTCTCATATTTAACAGTATATGTTTAGAAAATTATTTGCTGCTTCGATACACTATATATATATATATATATATATATAGTGCTCTACATATCTATGTATATACCTACGTATACGTATATTTGGCTTACTAAATGACTACTAGTTAAACCGACAGCACCCGAAATCAAAAACCTGTTCACAAAAAAGTTTAATAAAAAAAGGAAACAGCCCCAGATTTCGCAATCCGCTTCTCGAGCCAGAATTTAACCAGGTGTGCGTGTGATATTGAAGACATTACTTATTGTGTTAGCCTTACAATTTCTTCCAGTATCTTGGTTTCGTATAGTAGACTTTCTTATTTAACGAACCCCCTTTTATAATCTGGAAACAATATTAAAACTTTTCAAAATTACTGACTGAAAAATTAGAAATAATGTCCAGATGTTATCACACCCGAAAATACATCCTATAATAATATAAACCAGGATGAAATTTCTTCAGATGCTTAAGTAATTCCTCCCTAATTCTAAAGTTTTTGGTTGATTAAAAATACTAGTCGAGCGTTTGTATAAAACACTGTTGTACATTTGAAAATATTGGAAAATCAGTGATTATAAATCTCTTCAAGATACCGAAAGATTGAAACCTAACTCGTTTCCAAATTTGGGATTTTCGCGCGGTAGGTTGCCATCTATTTGTGAGGTCGACCGGTTGCCAATCAAAGCTATAAAACCCAATCTGCCCTATTATTTGTTCCATAGCTGGAAGTAAGAAACGGATTGATACCTTTCTCACTTGAATGCAACTTAAATCTTCGATTTCTCGTTCCGAGACGATATCCACTGCATCCTAATTCGCATATATATATACATTTACGTACTATGGAGAAATGCTAGACTTTAAAAACAGTAGCTTCTCACGCATCTACGTATAGTTCATTCAGTAATGAATTTGAACACTCTCAGCTAATGAAAGTCTGTTTACATTGTATATAACACGTTAAGTCCGGCTTTCTCTACCGAGCCCAGAGGTAGAATCGCCGACTGATGTTAATTCGGTCAGGTTTCAATCCTGGTTAGAAACAATCGGATGTCTAACCGTACTGATGAGCTGTGATAAAACGAAACAGAACTGCTGACTGACGACTATATGCATATATTGATAATAATACAGAAGGTGTATATTACTCTAGAAAAGAGCTCGCTAGTACACATGCAAGCAAAATATTGTAAAAAAATTGAACAAATATATTGTGTCATTCTTTTTAAAGAATCATGTATTAAAGAGGGACTTCAGCACAAGTATAAATCTGTTCATATATATCTATCAGTCTCTCTCTCGCTCTCTCTCTCTCTCTCTCTCCTTATCTATATATATATATATTGATTTTTTTGTGTGTGTGAAAATCAGTGAGTTCCTATCCGTCTATATTACTATCCATCTGTGTTTATATCTATCAATTAGTTGATCTATCTCAGCCGTTTCATACCTATCTATTTATCTATCTATCTATCTATCTGTCTGTCTGTCTGATAATCTAATATTGTGTGTTTATCTCGTGCGTTAATTTGAGATTGAATACTTCTCTGCGTTATACATGTATGTAAATGTATGTAAATGAGAGTGTTCCTGTATGTATATGTGACTGGATATAGGCGTGTGCGAGTATATATTTGTGTATGTGTGTATGCATGTGTATTTATGAGTGTGTAGGCATATGTATAATATGTTAATGAGCGAAGTCTTAGACAGCCGCAGTATCGGATCGGTGCTTCTCATGAACAAAAATCTTTGTCTCTTTACACACAAAGAAATCTTGATGTGTAAATGAATAGAGATTTCTGTACACAACACGTCTGCCGGTAGAACTGTGGCATTGTCGCTTGCAGACGATTGTTGTTCACTGCTTCAAATAGTCTGTTGTTCCCTTTGTAACTTTTGGGTGATTGGTATCGACCCCGAACCTAAAATTTAATCAAAGAATTTAAGAATATGCAGATTGATATCTACAGCGACATCTTTAGTTTATATATTCTAATGAATAACTGCAGTAAAATTGCAAAGAATTAATGACCCCAAAAATATTGTGTGATTAAAACCACATTGACACGATCAGTCACACTACACTCAATTTCTTCATATATATATATATATATATATATATATATATATATATATATATTGATAATAATACAGAAAGTGTATCCATTTAAATGAATTTAGAAAAGAGCTCGCTAGTACACATGCAAGCAAAATATCGTAAAAAAATTAAACAACTATAACGTGTCATTCTTTTTAAAGAATTATGTATTAAAGAAGGATTTCAGCACAAGTATAAATCTGTCCATATATATCCATCAGTTTATCAATCTATCGATCTCTCTCTCTCTCTCTCTCTCTCTCTCTCTATATATATATATATATATATATATATATATATATTAGTTTTTGGTCAAAATAAAATTAGACCAGTGCGCATTTATATTAAAAAGTGTTCAATGCAATTATATTGTTGATCTTTTGAATATTTTCCATTTGAATAAAAGTTATTACGCGACCCATATATACGCAGGTTTTATTAAAAATGACATACAAGGTGTTATGGTTAAGTTTTTTAATTTTTTCTGTGGTCTTATGATTTTCATTTTTTTTTTTCTGAGGACATAAATTATATTAAAAGTTGCCAAATATTTTGTTTATCCGAGTGCTTTCGGCTATATTTTTTAGCAACTTTCAAAGATAGTTTTTATTTTACGTGAATGTATTTTATTTTCAGAATGGATGTACTGTTGCGTATGTTTAAATGAATTCATTTATAAATGCTAAATGAATGTGGCTAGATAAAAAAAAAGAATCCTAAAATTTCCCAACATCTCCTCGATTCGCGCGCATGTGCAGTAATAACATAGCCAATTTAGTCCGAGCAAGTCCTGAAGGACGAAACGCGTTACAAGTAAAATTTTTCCCCTTTGTCATACAATTTTTCCAATCTCTCTCTCCCTCTCCCTCCCTCTCTCTCTCACTCTCTCTCTCTATATATATATAGAGAGAGAGGGAGAGAGAGAGAGATAGAGAAAGAGAAAGCGATATGTGCTATACACACACACACACACACACACACACACACACATATATATATATAAAGAGAGAGTGTGTTTGTGCGCAAACGCGTGTGTGTATGTGTGTGGCTGTGTGTGTATGTGTGCAGAAAATTATTTTTAACCGCATGAAACCCTTCCTGTTTTGCTTTGCATGATTCTCACTGAATATTGCTCACATCTGATCTGGTGATTCTGCATTATTTATGCATTATTGAAAAAATCCAAGAAGAAATCTGCAATATTATTGTCCTTTCCTGTTATCTCGGCTTTAGCTATTGCTACGGTCGTAACAAAAGCTTTTTTTTTTGTTCTTTTTCTATAAATACTTTTTAGGATAGTTGTTCTATTGAGCTTTCGTCTTAGAAAGAATTCAACTTCACGAATATAAGTCACCTCCTTGAAAAATAGATGTAACCGTAAGTTCTATGTTTACTGTTTCTTCTCTCGCAGTACTCGGTTTTGTAATACTCTCCTGGCTTCTTACTTTCAATCAAATTTGATTTTCAAAAACAGAAGTGCAGTCGTCATCGTCTTTTTCCTTAATTCTGCTTTTTTCTCATATTCACTTAATATTGACACACCTACAAATATTTTATTTAATTTATTTCAGTTACCACTCCTTAATTGTTTTAAATAACCATGAATTCATTTTATATTTTCTAAATAAAACATTTTCACCATTTATTTCAAGATATTACCTGAAGAAGAAGAGTATTTTTCTGAGACATGAACTTTTTTTTGTGTAGTATATAATGCTTTATAAAAGCAGGTTTATAAAATAGCAAAATTACAATATATATATAGTATCTACATTATTTGGACTATTATCCTCATTTTTGTTGCTATTTGTACGACGTTTCGGTGCTAGGAATTTCGAACCGAACCCTTTATTACGATCACTGAAGTATATCATTCTCATTTCTTGAGCGAAGAATTCTTTTGGTAGTCACGAGTTATCTCCCTCTAACGTGAATCTCTAAGTTACTTGTCCACCTCTTGTAACCTTGTATTGAACTCACAACTCTTTGGGTCAAGTCACGGCAACTAACCAACGTCTATATCCACTGGGCCATGTGACATTAATGACAAGAACAACTGAATTTCTAGGACTTATAAACGTCATTTTCAGTAAACATTTTTTACCAGAGTTCATATTGCAATTTTTGATGCTAATGATTTTCCCATAGTATTTTTTACCAGAGCTCATATTATAATTTTGACACTAATGATTTTCTCTGGCATTCTGGTTCCCATATTGCATACATCTTTATACTTGGTCGGCTTAGGAGATTTTTGTAGCCTAGCATATGCGCTGATTCCTTAAGTTTACGTAGTTTTCACGAATGTTTTCTATCAATTATTTCAGCTTTATTCCATATGGGGCGGTGATCTCTTTTCTCTCTTCATATGTGGTCAGCTATGCCTAATTTTTCTATCTCCCCTTGGGGAAGGAGAATAGAGTATTCAAAAGCATTAACGCGAAAGTAAAAGACTAGCACGGAATTTGAATTCGGCTCCACAATTCTACTTTTCACGTTGATATCTCTTACATTAACCGTACATCATTGATTCGAAATAATTATGAAATTTCCAACATTTTGTTAGTTCTACTTTGTGACGCATCACAACTGCAAAAGCCATTACCTTGCAGTTGGGTGCCTAGTTAGAAATACCTTCAGGTCAAGTAACCAGGTTCGCTCAGATGGCCTCCGAAAGGTGTTCCTAGCTATTTAGATGCGATTTTCAAGTCACATTGGCTGCCTTAAACTTAAAAATAAAACCTCTTGACTTCTGGTCGTGGTATGATCCGAGATACACAGTGAGCATCCCGTATGGGACGGGGTCTAGTGCTTAACTTTTTGGCAGGTGGCAAGTAAATCTATAAAGACTGAACGGGATATTTGCCATTTTAATTCGCTACAATCAGTTTAATGAGTCCCATTACAAAACTGATCATCCAAAACCTGATGAATAGAACAAGAAGCAGAACCAGGGCAGGGAAAAGGGCAAGAAGAGTGCGGGTTCGTCAAAATCACTGAAACAAGGAACGCCATATTTATTATTAGGATGCTATCAGAACGGGCATTACAAATGAGAAAGGACGTGTACATATATTTTATCGATTATGCGAAGGCATTCAACAAAGTACGCCGCAAAGAATTGACAGAAATGCTCAGCAAACTCGACATATTTGGGAAAGACATAAGAGTAATCAAGAATCTCTACTGGCAGCAAACCGCCTGCATTCGGACAGGAAACGAATTCAGCAGATATACAACGATAAAAATGGGCATAAGACAAGGATTTTTTGCCGGATCTATTCAACATGTACAGCGAAACTATTCTGACGACTATAGATTTTATGCCAGGATTCGTCATCGAAGGCCACAATTTGAATATAAGGTACGCAGATGATACAGTGCTGATTGCAGACACAGAAAGAAAACTACAAGACCTTCTACAGAAAGTAGCTGAAGACAGTGACAAAAAAGAACTACAAATAAACTGCAATAAAACCAAATGTATTGTCATCCGCAAAAAGAGCAGCCCAAAATGCCAACTACAGGTGAGAGATACTAAAATAAAGCAGGTAGAAAAATTTAAATACCTGCGAAATGTAACAGAAAACGAAACGTGTGACACAGAGATACGAAGGCGAATTTGCATGGCGAAGCTGAGTACAGTATTAAGAAACAGGACAATTTCACTAGAAACAAATAATAGATCGCTGGATTGCTATGTGTTGTCAGTTCTTCAATAGGGCAGTAAATGCTGGACAATCTCATCGAAGATTAAGGAAAAGCTTGAAGCAACTGAAATGTGGTTCTACAGAGGAATGCTGCGGATATCATGGATCGCGTATGTGAGCAATGATGAGGTTTTAGAAAAGCTGGAAACGAAAAAGAAATTAATACTGAGCATCAGGAAGAGACAGCTGAAGTTCCTGGGACATGCAATGAGGAAATAGTACTTGGGGAATCTGATACTAACTAGACCAGATAGAGGGAAGAAGAGACAGACGAAAACAGCGAGAAACGTACTTGACTGGGCTGAGCTGGTGGATAGCAGAACGAGGGTTGCGTGGTGTAACAGGAGAAAGAGTGCTAAGAGCCACCAGAGATAAGGAGACGTGAAAGGCCATGATCGCCTACGTCCTGAAAGGACAAGTCACATAGAAGAAGATTATGCATGTATATTCTGCAAAGCATTTGAATTTTTCCCCTTTTTGCTTTTATTTAAAAATCATAAATTGTCTAGCAATTATGAAAGAACGACCAAGGTAATTTGATTTTTTACTTCTTCTGGACAACTAAACTTGAAAAATTTAAATGCAATGTCAGTCTCCGTCTTCTGTCTTTTTGATCCTGTTCTCTTATTCCCTTTTCTTCATTCCTCCCCTCTAAAGCCTTCTAATTCTCTGTCAACCTTCTTAACCCAGTCAGTTAATTGTCTTACGGGATACATGCTTTGGTGATCATGTCTCTTTCGAAGCATGACTGACAGTGCAAAAGAATTTTCCAGTAGTAAGTTGCCATTACTTTCTGCGGTAGACAGGTTGCCAACCAAGGCTATAGAACCCAATCTATCCTGCTATTTAACCAATAGCTGGAGAGAGAAGAGACGGATTTTCCAAGGGTATTTGCACGTAAGTGAATGCAACGAATTCAAATGGAATTCGAACTCGGCTCTCCGATTTCCCGTTCCGAGCCGAGATCCACTACACCAAAACGTAAGTCCCTTTAGCATCTTTGTGGTATCATCGCCTTGCTTGGTGTAAAACGACTTTTAAAAAAGTATGGAAAATGGATTAAATATTTTCATGGCTTCTTCTCCGACGAATTTAAGTCACTGGTCTCCCCGCTACAAGAATTTACTCGTGCAACCAGACTGGCAAACAAGGTCCCACCCATTTACAGTAAGATCAACAAAATGCAGCTTCTTTTCTCTCACTTCTCGCTTGTGGAACTCCCTTTTTAATACTTGCTTTCCTGATGGCTACAACCCCCAGGAATTTAAATGCAATGTCAATTCCCATCTCTTATTCGCTTGACTCAAGTTCTTTCTACATCACCCTGTCTTGTATTTTGTTCTTTTCCTTTCAGTCTACCTTCGCAACTGTCTTCATACCTGTGTTCCCATCCTTCTCTTGCTTCCTTCTCTGACACCCCCTGTAACTAGTTTGCCTTTTTCTTCACTCTCCTTTTGTCTAAACTTTGACTCTTATGCAGCCCCCTGTACATTAGTGGCTGTACCGCCTTGCTTGGGGTGAAACGATTAAAAAAAAGTATGTAATAAAAAGCAACGGAATATATTTTTTGATTGTTTTACTTTCATTTCCACGGACATCAACCATTACAATTTTATTATTTTCGTTTCGTGTTTTGTGAAATGACATTTTTCTGTTTCTTGTTCCAAGTTCTGCCTTGAATTTAAAATTCTGTCGTTTTTGATTCTGAAAAGTAAAGGAAAAGTGAATAAAGATTTCTTAGATAAAACATTTGGTCCGACAGCAAACCGCGCATTCTGTCTGTCTGTCAATCAAAGTTGCTACCTATTTCGACACCACACCTTGTGTGCGTGGGTGTGCGCACGCATGTTTGTGTGTGTGTGTGTGTGTGTGTGTGTGTGTGTGTGTGTGTGTGTGTGTGTGTGTGTGTGTGTGTGTTACTCACATAGGAGCGCGTTTATATATTTTTGACTATGAGCACACGTTGTACTTGCATCCATATTCTGGGAGATGATAAACATTTCCAACACACACATACACACACAGAGGTGCGTTCACGTGCGCAAACACGCAAACATACAAACAAAAACTTAGACACGCATATTCAAGCAGACGACAAAGAAATAAACAGATACAAATACACACGGTGAGACATAGATAGAGACAGCTTTACATAGATGCAACCAGACCCACCTGCACACATAAACACACACACACACACACACACACACACACACACACACACACACACACACACACACACACACAGCAACAGACACATGTACTGACAGATAGAATAAAATTTAGACTGAGATAAGATACACCACACGCACACACACACACACACACACACACACACACACAAAAAAAAATATGTGTGTGTGTGTGTTTGTGTTAAGAAACGGAAGAAAGAGAAGTAAAGATACTCACAGCGAGAGAGAAAAAAATTTTGACTTAAATATATAGATAAACATGAACAGACCTATTTAGAAATATATTTTGATAGATAGATAGATAGATAGATAGATAGATAGATAGATACTAGAACAAGTAGATAATGTAAATATATATAAGCATTATCTATCTATCTATCTATCTATCTATCTATCTATCTATCTTAATCTGTTCACATCTGTCTATCTAACTATCTATTCGTCTATCTATGTATCTATGTCCTAATATCTATCTATTTGTCAGTTTTCATCTATTTTGCATAATTACCTTCTCTGCGATTGAAGTGGGTGCTGAGGACCGGTCTTATCTTGTCTGTCGAGTGTATCGCTGTCAAAAGCCTGCCCTCCTTGCGGCAGGTTGTTTATGAAAACACTTGCTGTGATTAAGCGAACGGCACGCGCTTGCTATGCCCCCATGTTGCTTTCTCGTCCAACGCCATTACTATCTCGCTCCCCGACTCCTTCGACCTAAGACTACAGCTGCCAGTTTCAGGCTCTGCAAATCTCCTCTACTTGCTTCCTTCGCTCTATCAACACTTTCGACTACACACATACTGTACACCGAGCACACACACACACACACACACACACACACACACACACACACACACACACACTCGTATTACACAAGGTAATGGTATCATCAATTATCGTTTAATTTTTAACTTTCACACATTTTTTTACATTTTTTCTTATTTTGTGCTTCATTTATTTAATAACGTAAGTTTTAGATCTTTTTTTCTTCATTTTTATGTGCCGTGCCCTTTCAGGACGTAGGCGATACAAGACTGCTACTTCCCCTATTCGTTATCAATCTTAACATTTTTCTTCTTGGTATCTCACCCAAATAGAAGAAAAATGTTAACAGTTCTTCTTGGTATCTCTCTCAAATCAGAAAAAAAAAAGCCCAAAATGCCAAATACAGGTAGGGGAATACTAAAATCAAGCAGATACAAAAATTTAAATACCTAGGAAGTGTTCTAACAGAAGACAGAAAGTGCAAAACTGAGATCCGAAGGCGAATTGGCATAGCGAAGGTAGCGTTCCAGAAGTGGAATAAAGTATTAAGAAACAGGACAACTTCGCTAGAAACAAAGAAGTGAGTACAGGATTGCTATGTGATGTCAGTTCTTCCATATCGCAGTGAATGTTGGACAATATCATCAAAGATGAAGGAAAAACTTGAAGCGGCTGAAATGTGGTGCTACAGAAGTATACTGGATATGAAGTGGGGTATCTATTCCATATTACAATCAATATATAAACTGACCCCTCACTTTGTGGTCACAGCAGTTTCCATACATTTATATTCTTGAGATTCAAAAGCACAAGGAAGCATTCCAGAAGTTGAGCAAAGTATTAAGAAACAGGACAATTTCGTTAGAAACATGAAGTGAGTACAGGATTGCTATGTGATGTCAGTTTTTTAATATGGCAGTGAATGCTGGACAATACCATTGAAGATGAAGGAAAAACTTGAAGCAATGGAAATGTGGTTCTACAGAAGGATGCTGCAGATATCATAAATCGAGCATGTGAACAATGGTAAGATTTTGGAAAGGATGGAAACGAAAAGAATATTAATACTGGCGCTTCGAGGAGAGACAGCTGAAGTTCCTGGGACATGCAATGAGGAAGGAAAGCTTGGAGAATCTGAAACTAACAGGCCAGATAGAGGGAAGAAGAGACAGGGGAAAGCAGCGAATAACATTTGAAAGACCTGATCAGGTGGATGACGGAACGAGGATTGCGTGGTTTAACATGAGTAAGCGTGCTAAGAGCCAACAAGGATAGGGAGATGTGGAAAGCCATGATCACCTACGTCCTGAAAGGACAGGGCACATAGAAGAAGAAAAAGAATCTCTCCCAAACTCCGCTTCACCACCCTCTTGCACAAGCCGATTGTGTATGTCTCGCACCACTTTCTCATGTCTCTTTTACCCTTTATCCGCCCTGTGAATATTAGATTTTCTAAGCCCTCCTTTCTTATTACGTGTCCCAGAAACCTCAACTGTTTCTTCCTGATGTTAAGTATAAGTTTCCTTTTCGTTTTCATTCTCTACAAAACCTCCGCGTTACTCAGATGTTTGGTTTATATTATCCTCAGCATCCTTCTGTAGAATCACATTTTTGTTGCTTCGAGTCCCTCTTTCATCTTTAATGAGAGGATGAAGGAGGACAGATATCACATATCATTGCAGTACTCTTTTCTTTGTTTCCAACGAAATCTTCCTGTCTCTCAATAGTCTGCTTAGCTTTTGAAAATCGTCTTTGGCCATCCCAATGCACCTTCTGACTTTATATAGGACGGATATATAACAGTTCAGTACTCTTTTCTTTGTTTCCAACGAAATCTTCCTGTCTCTCAATACTCGGCTTAGCTTTTGAAACGCATCTTTGCCTTGTATTTTTCTTTCTACATCTGCTATGGAAACTGTCACCTGCATATCTTATACTAGCATCATAGCCCGGCGTTGCCCGTGCAACTCAGAACATTTTAGTCAGTCAGTCAGTTAAGTGCCATACGTGAAACACGCTTGGGCGATCATGTCTCAAAAGAGACATGACTGACTGGGCAGAAGATTATCCCTCAGTAGGTTGCCGTTGCTTTCTGCGGTAGACTGGTTGCCGACCAAGGCTATAGAACCCAATCTGTCCTGTTATTTAACCCATAACTGGAAGAAAGAGACGGATTAATACATTTCCCAAGGGTATTTGCGCGTAAGTGAATGCAATGAATTCAATTGGAATTTGAACTTGGCTCCTCGATTTCTCGTTCCGAGCCGGTATCCACTGCACCACAACGCACCTCCGTGACATTTTAGTAGTAGGAGAAAAAAAATCTATTTTCTTTAGTTTTGCATAAACATGATTTGATGTTTTGTGTGACATTGTAAACAACATTGCCTTTGTTTTTGTTTCAAAATTATGGGGGAAAATATTTACATTTCTTGTTGACTAAATGAATTTAACATAAAATTAAAAATTATTTATTTTGTTTTATTGAAATTAGAAATATAAAAACTATTACGCTCTCAGTTCAGAAATTTTCGAAGAATATTTAAAAATGTAGAAATATAAAAACTATTACGATCTCAGTTCAGAAATTTTCGAAGAATATTTAAAAATGTAGAAATATAAAAACTATTACGATCTCAGTTCAGAAATTTTCGAAGAATATTTAAAAATGTAGACATTTAATTTTAGTGGAAAAAAAATTAAATATAAAGGCTCATTTTTTTTTAATAGAAAAATATTTTATTCGCGTTTGGCATGTGTGATTGGATTTCTGTGACGGAATTCAGCAACCATCTTAGATCTTAGATATTTTATGGAGCAAATGTAAACAATCTGCTCCATTGGCCAAAAAGTGCGAAAGGGAAAATTGCTGAACTTAAACTCAAAAAGTATGTGTCGACTTGATTTCCCTGTATATATGTGTCCCTAGAAAGTTTGAATGGCGTCGCTCAAAAATGTAGGCGTGCATAGGGAACAGTCACACACAGACTCACAGATTGCCTTTTATATATAATGATTGTTCAGATTATGACCGCCAATGACAAAGCCTGGCAGGATTTCTAGCTCTCAGAATTGTTTCGCTGTACAGATTGAATAAATCCTTGACTTACACTCTTTTATCTGACATTAAAAGATTATTCTTACTTCTCCCTTCCAACTTTTTTCTTTTGTTTATTTGATTTTTGTTTTGTATTGTCTTAATTATTTTATTTGTGTTTTCTTTATGACAGTTGTTCCTTTTCTTCACTACGTTGATTTCATGAATTATTTGCATTTTTCTGTCTGTTTTTCTTTCTTTCTTAATGCATATTCTCAGTTATTTCTTTCTTTACCTTCTTTTAGTTGTTTCTTTTTTCTTTCCTTATTTTTTCTTCCTTTCTTATTCTCATTTATTCTTTTCTCAGTTCATTTCTTTTTATCTTTCTTTCTTTCTTTCTTTCTTTCTTATTCTCATTTCTTTCTTTCATTATTTTTCTCATTTCATTTCGAAAAGAAATAAGGAAAGATGTATAGAAAAGAAATTCTATCTTTCTTTCTTATTCTCTTTTCTTTCTTTCATCTTTTTCTTATTCTCATTTTTCTTTCTTTTCTCTTTTTACTTTCTTATTTTCAGGCCTTTCTTTCTTATTCCTGCTTATTCGCATTTTTTTTTCATTATTTACTTTTTCTTTCTTTTCTCGTTTTTTTTTATCCCTTTTTTAATATCAGTCATTTTCTTCTCTTTTTTCATTCGTTTTCTTTGTTTTCTTGTTTTATATTTAATTGATCCATTCCTATATATTATTTATTTATTTATTTATTTTCATTTAATTAATCATTTGTTTTTTATTTTTTCATTTTCTTGGTTTTTATGTTTTCTTATTTAATTCTTTCATTTCTGTTTCCTTTATTCTGTTTTTTTTTCTTTTTTACTCGAATTATTTTGTATTAATTCATTCCGGCTTTCTCTCCTTGTTTTTGGGTTTTGGTCATATTTTTCATGTTTTCATTTCTTTCATTGTATTCTTTATTCATTCAATTTTTCATTTGATCTGTTTAATTTATTTGCCTTTATTTTTTACAGTTCTCCCCATATCTTTTCGATTTTAATTTATTTTTTAATTTATTTTTCCTTTTATTCTTTTTTCCTTCAAACATCGTTAAAATTTTAAACATTTTCTTTCAATTCTGAAAAGACGTCTTTAAATTATTTAAATTTTTCCATCAATTTAAAAAATATTAGAATGTTTCCTTATCAATGTTTTTAAAATCTTTCTTTTCATTTCCAGTTTTCTTTCTTCTTTTTTGTCCTGGGCATGACGGTAAACTGCATCCGACAGCAAGGCCTCTGATTGGGAGGTTGTGAGGAGCATGGAACCACCTCTTAATTGCTGTTGTTCCCAGGACCACCCTGTCCCGGAGTGGTAGCACCTGCATTGGGTAAATAGTTAACCCCCAAACTTGGGACAAAACATTATGAAAGTATAAAAATACACTTTTATAGAAAATATAACCAACAATACATTTTTGAAGAAGAAAAATTATTACCATTACACAATTTTGAAGAACAAAAAAAAATATTCTCAGCAATACATTTTTGTACACAAAACTAGAAGACGTCTTCAGTTTTCTGAAATAATTTTTTTTTCATCAAAATCTGACTAAATCAACCTTACTATAACCGAACATTGAAAAACATTTCTTAAAACCCCCCCTTTTTGGCATTAAATAACCCACAGAGGTGTTGATATGCCGTTAAACATAACTCACTCAACTCACTCACTCTTATTTTTTTCTTTTGTTTTTTGCGTTATCCATTTTAGGTTTTCTTTCTTTCCTTCATTTTTTCTTTTTGCCTCTTTTTCTTTTTGATATCTTTATTTAAAGGTAATTCGTTTATATCTATGCATCTGTAAGTGTGTTTGTTAACGATTATTCACCTTAGCACGGAATTAATAGCTAATCTTGGTCTGAAACATTTGTTTTAATTGTTTCACCCTAAGCAAAACAGTACCATCATTGGTGCGCAGGTGGCAACATAAGAGTAGGTACCTCCACTAAATCGCTGAAAAAGCAGCATAGTATGGATAAAAAAAGGCCCCAAACTTAATAAAAACAACCATTTTCCTTCAAAATGTTTATATTATTATTAAAAGGAAAGATCAAAGTATTTTTTAATTATTTTTTTAAATTTATAATTCCTTCTAACACGTTCGAAATTTTGATAAAAATCTTGTTTTGATTTGAGTTAGCGGGTAACCAAATCAATACGAGATTTACAGTGGAAAACGTAATATTACATAACTCAGTTTTTTCCGATTAATTTAGAAATTCTTGTAAAAATCGAATATGTCAGATGTTAATGAAACTTTCAATACTTATTTACAAATGAATGAATTTATTTTTTAAATTATTACTATGAAAACATCTTAGTAAATTTTTTTTATGTATCAGTTACTCTTCCTTCACGTAAATGAAATTTTAAGAAATTAAATTTTGTTGATATAAATGGTTTTATTAGTTAAAAGCAGAACTCATTGGGGAATGTAAATCATCTATTATTTTTGAAAAGATGTGAATGTATTTCCAAAAATCTTCTTCGAATAGTAAAATAAAAATGCAATATAACTATGATATTATTTAATTTTGTGACGCTGCCCTCAGGTCTCTAGTCGTCTGATGGCCTCGACACAGTAGCTGGTCTTCAATTATAAAGGCGCTCCCCCTTGCCCACGCTGTGAATTCTGATCCAAGGAAGGCACGCCGAAATTTTGCTAGCCGTATCTTTACTATGTCGAACCAGGCCGGACGCGCGCGTACATTTGGTTAACAAAAAAAAAAAAAATACGGCACCAAAAATAAAAAAATATTTTTGATAATGCCTGAATAAGTTGCGGAAAGAGTTTTTATATATATGAACAAAAAAAAAATAAAATAAATAAAATAAAACAGAAACAGAAACAGAATATAACAGTCGTCGAATTTTTATTCTCATAACGGAGCAAAAGTTTTCGTTTAAGAATAAGGTTTGTTCACTTCAATCGGAACTTTCAAGTTTTCCAGTTTTTAAAAAGTCTTATCAGGGTCTTTCACCGAAGCCTTACGGAAACAGCCGAAGGGGGATATTTGTGGCGGCGGTGGTAAATTCGTCTTGTCTATTTAGCTCGGCGCGACAACAACTACAGTATTTAGTTGGCTTTCCCACTTAACGCATCAACTACTGCTTTGGGTCTCTGGGGTCTCGATTTTTATGCATGTCCCAAATTCTCTTGAGAGGTGCGTAATAGAACCAGGGTTTCTATGCAAATCAAACCTTTAGCCAATGAGATTTCTCCCAGATCGCACTACGAGGTGGAGTGATTTTTTGCTTCACTAATGAATTAACAATATTTCTACTGACGTAATTTATTTTCTTCTTCTTCCCGATTACATCATTTTTTTAAGTTTTCAAATTTTTAAATCCTTTCCCAGCAAATTCGAGAATTAAGGATCTGACCTTATCCTAAACCCATCAAAAGTTTTGACACTTCCACCGGCCGAAAAACCCAAGGTCTCTGATCCACTTTCGTGTAAACAATGCAAAATATTTTTTCTTTTATATTCCTTTCCATTTCCAGCTAGTTTTTTTTTTCAGATTTTACAAGTTTTGTAACAAATCTTCTGTTTTTAAACTCGACTCATATTGCGATTGACAATGAACTACAGAATCAACAATACTACTGGTAACAATTTCTTTCGATCCGTCGTATTAAACTTAGGATTACATTTTTTTTCATGCAATATTATAAATATCTTAAGCAAGGCAATTACTTATTATATAAGTATCTTAAACGGAGCAATTACGGGTTACAATTTGAAAAAGCTTTTAATAGCTTGAAGAAATAATAGAAATTAAGGACATTATAGTCTAAAGAAAAAAGTTTTCGATTGCTAATGCAATTTTGGGATAATTGTTTTTATTTTTTTAAGTTATAATAATTTATAAAGATTCAAAAATATTTTTAAAATACTTAAAAAATTTGTTGGGATTAGTTTAAAAACTAATTAAGCGAATATTATATTTAGTAATTGAAAATTAAAAAGTTTAATACAAATTGTTCTGCCTCCCTATTTTTAAAATAATTTTTCTTTTTTTTTCTTTTGTGTATTTGAAGTTTTTTTTTTGTATGGTAATCTCTATGTGTAAATTAAAAGGTCATACACTTATCTTATCCCTAATCTGACAACCTGTCAACAAATTTGATCTACGGCGGACAGGTCAAAAAGTTCAACTCTGTGATTAAGAAATAGTTTTATTCTAAATTTTACGCTTTAAATAAATAATACTTGTGTAAATCAGATTAATTTAAAATTAAATTTTCTAATTTTCTAAAAATAATGTCTCATGGATGTATATTTTATTTTTGCAAAATTTTTAAAACCAAGCATTAATCTTTTTTTTTTTGCAAATATGTCGATCACTTAAAAATGGTTAAAGAAACTTGAAAGATTAAAAAATTAGAAAATTTTAAATTCCAATCAATATAATTTCTGTTTGAAATACATCATAGTATTTTTCTGAAAATAGTAAATTTAATCATTTAGCATTCCATTAAAACTAAAATAAGAAAAGTTTCAAGACATTTTTTTTTTGTTTTTAAAAAATTATTTTAAGATTAGATATCGAAAATGAGTGGAGGTACCTACATAAGATGAGAGTGAACGTTTACATAGGAAGAGAGCGAAGAGAAAGAGGAACCGCTTACAGAAAAGGAACTGGTTAAGAGGAGGTTAGGAATAGTGAAGAGAGTTGTGAGGATAGAGTGAAAAGGGAGAAGAAAAAGATACGAGGAATATTGTGGAAAGGACAAAAGAACGTGAGTCAAGGGATAAGCGATAGCAATTGACATTTCATTTAAACTCGTGGAGACTGTAACTATCAGGGAAGCAAGAATGTGGATGGGAGTTCCACAAGCGGAAGGTGCGAGTAAAGAAGCTGTAGAGTAGAAGCGATGGTTTTAACTATGAAAAGGTGAAACCTTGTTGCCAGTCATGTTGCTGGAGTAAATTATTGGAGAGGAGACACCAGTGAGCTAAGTTCCTCAGAGCAGTAGCTATGAAAATACTTGTAGAAGAGACAGAGGGAAGCCACATCTCATCAGTGAGAAAGTGGCTGGAGTTGAGTCGCCAAGTCGAGACCGATCACATTACAGATTCTCCTCTGGAGCCTGTCGGAATGCCCGAGATGTATAGCAGGGCTTCTCGACCAGATATAACAACAGTATTCAATGCATGGGCGAATGGTTGATTTTATATGTGCAAGATGGACTCAAGTGAGAAAAATTCCTGGTCCGACACAGTGATCTAACCTTCTTAGCAGTAGATTTAGCTATTGATTCGATGCAACTGTTCCACTTGATGTCAAAAGAAGAGAGAGTGAGGTCAAGGAGGCGCAGTGTATTTCTTTCGGGGAGGGGAGACTAGCTAGGTTCATGCTGATAGGGGACAGGAGGGACTGTCTATGGTGGTTGACAAATAGAGGCATTGTCTTGGAAGCATTTAGGTTTACGAGCCTTTTCTCACCCCACAGATTGAAGGTCCTTCTTAAGATCGGCAGGGAGGTTATCTTTGACCGAATTGGTAGATTTCTTACTGAGGCGGGAGTAAGTGGTGGTGCCAACAGCGTAGAGGACTACATCAGATTTCATAACATCAAGGAGATCATTTATTAAGACCAGGAAGAGAGTCGGGGCTAGGATAGAGACCTCGAGGACACCCGTATTCGTGTGATAGGATGTGGAAGCATGTTTGTTCACGATTACCTTCATTATGCAATTTGATAGGAACGATTGGATCAAACCAAGCAAACGTCCAGTAATACTAATACATGTAGCTTGCGCAAAAGGCAAGCGTGCCAGACCCTATCAAATGCTTTGGAGATATTTGTTCAATGATAGATAGATAGATAGATAGATAGATAGATAGATAGATAGATAGATAGATAAGGAACAGAATGAGATAGATAGATAGATAGATAGATAGATAGATAGATAGATAGATAGATAGATAGATAGATAGAATTACTTGAAAACAACAAAACCTCCTTCAGAATGTAGAGAAGGAAAGCGAGAAGAAAGGACTAAACAAAAACTTTACGAAAACTGAATGTAGGGTCATCAGAAAAAAAAGAGGAGTCGAAAATGCCGATTACCTTTCAGGCATACTTTTATCAGGTAGGGACAGATATTTAAATACATATCAATAAATTTAAATAAAAATAGATAGATAGATAGATAGATAGATAGATTGTATTGTGACAGATCACATTAGAGTTCGAAATCAACAGCCACTGTACAGTGTTTGTTGCAATATCTACACTAGCTGTGTCTATAAACGCTCTAACTCCGATATTGATTACACCTCTCTTATAAATACTATAAATCTGAAATTTACTACCGGTGCTGAACTCCACACACACACACACACACACACACACACACACACACACACATATATATATATATATATATATATATATATATATATATAAAACTACTAAAAAGTTGTAAGTTAAAAATGTTTTTTTGACAGTATTTATTCATTTCTATTATTATATATATATATCTGATATTTCAGACCGGCCTCGGCCTTTCATCAGAAACAAAATTTAAATTTAAGACAGTATACGTGTATTATCATCATGCTATATATATATATATATATATAAAACATTGTTGTTACTTCCTTTTTCACTTTATGCTTTATATTTCCGCCTGTTTAGTTTTTTTTATCTTTTGTTAAAAGTCTTTTTGTTTTTTTTCTTTGCTTTTACTCTTCTGTTTTGCTTATTTTCTTTTCTTTGTTTTCTTCCTTTTTCTCTTCATCACTTCTTCTTTTTTACCTCTTTTTACCTCGTGTTTGTTTTTCTTTTTCTTCCTCCTCTTTTTTCTTTATCTTCTCTTTGTCTTTGTTTCCTTGTCTCTTATTCTTTTTCCTTATTTTTTTGTAATAATTTCACCCCAAGCAAGACAGAACTGCCACTGGTGTGGTGGGGGTTACAGAAGAGGCGAGTTATGAGAAAGAGGAAAAAGTTACAGGAGGTGTCAGAATGAGTAAGAAAAGGATGAGAATACAGGTGTGAAGAGGGCTGCATGAGAGTAGAGTCGAAAGGAAGAAGAACATGATACAAGGGTTGTTTAGGGAAAGGATGGGAGTCAAGAAGATAAGAAATGGCAATTGACTTAGCATTTAAATTCTTGGAGATTGTAGTTTTCAGGGAAGCAAGTATACAGAAGGGAATTCCACACGTGGAAAGTGCAAGCAAAGAAGCTGGTAGAGTAGAAGTTGCGGTTACATTTAATTGGTTTCACTGTAAAAGGGTGGGACCTAATTGCTAGTCTAGTATCTCGAGTAAATTCATGCAGAGGCGTCACCAGGGAGCTACCCTATGTTCTTTGAATATTCTTTCATTTACTTTTCTTTATGTTCATCCTCATCTTGTTTTCCTTCCTCATTTTCCCACTGAGCATCTCTTTCGTTTTTTTTCCTTCCTATTTACTTTTTCATTTTTTTAACCATACACACAGGGTGCGATGGATGAATTGTCGTTTAAATTACGCAATAAAAAAAATAATACTGACATCTCATTTTAACAGATATGTTTAATAACATTACCTAAAAATATCTTGAAATACTAAAGAAAATTTATTTAATAAAATCGCCATTGGTTTCTGTTGTATCCCAACAAAGAAAGGATAGTGCAAGAAATAACTCTTAACACTGAGGATAAATAAATAGAGATTTATTATACAATAAACCAAATACAAGTACACCAACGAACAGTTAACAAGAATAATATTTAAGAAGGTAATGTCTCTGTATAGGACGTATGCATCCGTCTTGAGAAGAAGGCTTCCGTCTAGTGACGTCTAACTCTCTTCTAAGGCCGATGGCTCTCGATCTGTCTCGTATAATGACGAATAATCTCGATCACTCCCGTGCAATGACGAAGACTCTCGTATAGCCACGAACACACTCGATCTCTCTGTAGTTCGTTCTATTCCCGGTCTTTTATAACCCGGGCCATACCCATTCCTGGGTAAGACAGGATATTCCTCCACAACAGTTTCACTCACGGCCTCCGGACGACTTTAGAATCTCATGCATCTCTTCTCCTTGTTTAAGTTGATTAATGCATAATTCTTGCCTTCAATTAATCTTTGATATTGCAAACATTTTTGTTGTTAACTATGTCCCACACATAATAGTCAAGAGGGTTGCAGTCTGGGGAGTTAGGTGGCCACATGTAAAAGATGACGTGGTCCAAATTATTGTCAGACAGTTCTCCTGTTTGTGTAGCATGGTACAGAGCCGGGTTGCTAGACACCAGTCTTTTCCTGTAGCCACCCTCTTAACCAAGGACAGTGCTAATTCCTCAAAGCACTTGATGTAGTCGTGCGTTTTGAGTCGAGTCTGTGACCCTGCTGGAGGATGAATGGAGACATAACGTCGCCATCACAAATAATCAATCCAATCATCATAATATTGACTGGATATATGATCCAACTCTTTCCGAATCCTCTGAACTGTTCTCAGATTGACATTGAGACATTCTAGAAGGTTTGTGTTTGTTGTAGATCTTCGTCGCCAAGTTGTTGTGGAGTTGTCGTGGCAAAATTTTGCTGCAAAATTGTAGTGACCAGTTTGGTCGGAACACAGAAGGTAGGTTCAAAATAGTGTATTAGTATAGCAAGAACAATATATACAAAGGAAGTGTTAGTAACTAAATAGAAATAAGTTACAAGTCAACCATCCGTCCGTGCATGGAGTACTGCTGCCATTTATGATCAGGTCCCCCTGCCGTTCTCCTCAGTGTTCTTGACAAGCCCCAAAGGAGAGTCTGTAATGTGATAGGTACTGATCTGGCGTCTCGACTGCAGCCACTTCCCCATCGTCGAAATGTGGCCTCCCTTTGTCTTTTCTATAAATACTTTCATGGCTTCTGCTCGGATGAGCTTAAATCACTGATGCCTCCTCAACAGGTGTTTACTCGTGCAACCAGACTGGCAACTGGGTCCCACCCATTCACAGTCAGGTTAGCCAAATGCAGACGACAATTCTACTCCTGCAGCTTCCTCTCTCGCACTTCCCGCCTGTGGAACTCACTCCCGTATTCTTGCTTTCCTGACGGCTACAACCTCCAGAAATTTAAATGCAAAGTCAATACTCATCTCCTAACCACTGGCCTCTAGCTCTCCCCCTCCCCTGTATAACCTTCCCTTTCTCTCCACCTATGTATCTGTCATCGCACCTGCTTTCTCAGCTTTCTATTGTCCCTTTCTAACTAGTTTGTACTCCTCACGCTTTTCTAATTAATATTTTTACATTTATGTAACCCCCTGCACATCAGTGGCGTTTCCGCCTTGCTCGGGGTGAAATGATTAAAAAAAAAAAAGTAAATCCGAACGGTACAGTTACGCTGCTTACTGCCTGAATCAAAGCTGTCGTCAACTGCGTACTAGCTGTCGTCCTTAACTGCCGTTAACTGTCTTCCGGTAGTCACGCAGGTAATTATATATAGAAAAAGAAAGTAACCATTCCTCGTAAAAGGGCACCATAACAGTATTAGAGATTCCGGTGCGAATGCCAACATTTTTTCACAGACTGATCCTAATATACTCTATCGTCGACAAAATAGAAACGCGCATGCGCAAAATTAAACAAAATGGTGCCATTGCACCCTGTATATAAATTCAATTTAATTAATGAGGATGATTACAAGAAAAAAATCTATTCAAGCAGACACGGTAATAAAGTTTAGCAAGCATGATAGGAGAGAGGAAAACATATTTTTTCGATACTTCTGTTCTACGGAACACTAGATACAATCATTTTTTTTTTAATCCTGAACTACTGATTGATAATATACAAAAACTAAAACAGTGAATATACGAAGCAATAAAATAAGCTCTCAGTTTGAATGTAATACGTTCTTCGATTGAATATTCACAGGATATATTCTTCTCTCTATCCCGAACAAAAAGAACTTTTATGGCGAACTATGACGAAGGAAGCATTCCAGAAGTTGAGTAAAGTATTAAGAAACAGGACAATTTCACTAGAAACAAAGAAGAGAGTACTGGATTGCTATGTGATGTCAGTTCTTCAATATGGCACAGAATGCTGGACAATATCATCAAAGGGGAAGGAAAAATTTGAAGAAACTGAAATGGGGTTCTACAGAAGCATACTGTATATAAAGTGGAGGATCAATTCCATATTACAATCAATATATAATCTGACCCCTCACTTTGTGGTCACAGCATTTTCTATACATTTATATTCCTGAGATCCAAAAGCACAAGGATGCATTCCAGGAACTGAGAAGAATATTAAGAAACAGGACAATTTTGCTAGAAACAAAGAAGAGAGAACTGGATTGCTATGTGTTGTCAGTTCTTCAATATGGCAGTGAATGCTGGACAATATCATCAAAGGGGAAGGAAAAATTTGAAGAAACTGAAATGGGGTTCTACAGAAGGATGCTGCGAATACCATGGATCGAGCATGTGAGCAATGATGAGGTCGTATAAATGATGGAAATAAAAAGGAAATTAATACTGAGCATCAGGAAGAGACAGCTAAAGTTCCTGGGACATGCAATAAGGAAGGAAGGCTTGGAGAACAGGCCAGATAGAAGGAAAAGGAGACAGGGGAAAGCAACGGATAACATATTTGAAGGACCTAATCAGAAGGATGATGGAACGAGGGTTGCATGTTGCAACAGGAGAAGGCGTGCTAAGAGTCATCAGGGATAGGGAGACGTGGAAAGCAATGATCGCCTACGTCCTGAAAGGACAGGGTACATAGAAGAAGAATATATATGCCAAGTGTTTATCAGAAATTATAATGTGGGTATAAAATGGGGGATCAATTCCATATTATAATCTATATATCACCTGATCCCTCATTTTGTGGTCATGCTAGTTTGTATACATTCATATTGTAGATTTATGGTCTTGAACTAGTGGATGACAGAGCGGGATTTGGGTGGTGTACCAGGAGAATGCGTGCTAAGAGCCATCAGGGATAGGAAGACGTGGAAAGCCATGATCGCCTACATCCTGAAGGGACAGGGCACATAGAAGATGTATTCACGCAATTCTTCAAATTCAACTGAATGAGTTTGTGCTCGTGGTGATATATACATATATAAGACCCTTTAAATATTCATTGCATATAAGCGAATAACCAATTGTTATTTCTAAAACAAAACTACAAATATGTCCGACTTCCTTATCCATAAATAACATCGATAGAATAAACCTGTCCCTTTATTACAATAACGTATTTGTCACCAACGTAATAAAAATGAAACTTTTATAGATAATCACATGCTCCTAAATGGCTGGCGAAGTACAATCTTCCTATCCTAATTTCCTTTCTCATAGAAAATTGAGAAAAACTAAGCTTATTTTTAATTTTCTTTTTTCAATTACCTTTTTATAATAATTTTTTCCTTTTAAAATATCTTGCTTTTTATTACACTTGTTTTTCTATATACTGTGTCTCTTTACCACGTGAGGGATGATGCCGCTCCACAGCTTCCTATTCTTTGTAGCTTTTATTAAATATTGTCTTTTCACCACCCCCTTATTTACGCAATTTTGTTCGGTAGTTTATTTGCTGTTTATTTCATCTTAAAAATGCCCGTTGAGTGTTATATTCTCCAAGCTTTCTTTCCTTGTTATGTTTCCTAGAAATGTTAATTTTCTCTTTGTAATTATAAATATAGGCATTTCTTTTGTTTCATTTTTCTCAAAGCTCTGTTGTTGCTTCTTTGTTCTGCCCATAGAATTCTCAGTATCCTTCTGTAGAAACACATCTTTTTGTATCATGACTATTTTTCATCTGTGCAGAGATTTTTCAGCATTCACAGCAACGTAGGAATACTGATATTCATTAACGTTTTATTAATCTTACATTTCTTTCTAATTAAATTTTCTGTTTCTTAATATATTGCTTAGCTTTTGTGAAGGTCTCTTTCTCTATTCAAATACGCTTTCGAAGTCAAATTTTCCGTCGTGTGTTAAAGCACTTCAGAGTTATTTAAATTTTCATACTTGCTTGATTTTAACATCTCCAATTTGTAAATAGCATCTTAGGTTGTTCCTTTTGCTGACAACCATATATTGTATTTTTATATCAATTGATGCATAGTCCTTTCTTCTCTCTTTTCATTACTGAGTTGTTTAGGAGTCTCTTTACTTTCCTTATGAACATTTTATTTTAGTCATTTCACCCCAAGCAAGGCATTCCACCGCTACTATTGCGCAAGGGGTTATATAGGGGAAGTTAAAGAGAAAGAGTGGTTAGGTATAGGAAATGTCAGAAGGAGGGTGATAGACGGGTAAGGATACCGAGGCTGAGGGTTGGGCAGATAGGAAGAGTGTTTGCGCAAGGGGTTATATAGGGGAAGATAAAGAGAAAGAGTGGTTAGGTATAGGAAATGTCAGAAGGAGGGTGATAGACGGGTAAGGATACCGAGGCTGAGGGTTGGGTAGATGGGAAGAGTGTTTGAGAGAATGGATGCGAGTTAGTGTGTTAGGAGGTGTCTATTCACCTTACATTTAAATTCCTGGAGATTGTAGCTGTCGGGGAAGCAATCATGTGGAAGGGAATTCCACAGTCGGAAAGTGCGAGAAAAGAAGCTGTTGAAGTAGATCGTGTTTGCCAGTAATAAATCCTGGTTATACATATTGGACTACTTTTCTGTAAATGCTGAATAATTTTGGAAATTTTGGATTTCGAAATTGAGGCGTCGTCGTTTTTTATTATTCCTTTTGGGCAATTATTTCTGTCGGGTAAAATATATTGTGCTTTTTATTATGACGTAGTATCAGATATAATAGTATACAATTTTTTTAGGTATAGTAGTATTAGATGTCATAGTCTTTGACTTTCTTAGAAGGAACATTATAAATTATCACAGTTTTCTAGGTATTTCTTTCGTGTTAATGTATATTTTTCTAAACTAATAGTATTATACGAGGGTCATTCAATAAATATGGAGAATGTTTCGGTATATGGACTTCTACGAGTGTCATTCAATAAATAAAGTGAATGTTTTGGTATAAGGACTTCTACGAGGATCATTCAATAAATAAGGGGAATTTTTCGGTATAAGAACTTCTAATACAGATAGAAGGATACATTTTTTCAACGTAGTCTCCCAGTAGTATCACACACTTTTCCCATCTGTGCACAAGCTTCCGTATTCCTTCAGCGTAAAAATCTTTGGACTGATGTCTCAGCCAATCGCTCACCGTACTTTTGATTTCATCGTCACTTTCGAACTTCGTACCTCTCGTGAACGCTATCAAGGGACCAAACAGGTGAAAGTCTGAAGAGGCAAGGTCTGGGCTGTAAGGCGGATGAGGGAGCAGTTCCCTGCTCAGCTCTTTGATGGTCTGCACCGTTTGGGCTACTGTATGAGATCTTGCAGCTGACCTTCGTTTTGGCAAGGTCATCATGGACAATTTTGTCTGCTGTCCCGACAGATAGGCTCAAAGTCTTTGCAATGTCATCTACTGTCACCCTTCTGTTAGACTGAATGAGGTCATTGACTGATTCGATTATCTCAGGAGACATCACTTCTGTAGGTCTCCCAGGCCTGTCTTCATCCTCAATACTGCTCCGTCCTTCTTTAAACAATTTAGCCCACCTGTAGACATTTTTTGGCTGAAACATGTGGCACCATACACAGTTGACATTCTCCTATGGATTTCAAC
The DNA here is from genome assembly GCA_037127315.1 of Ascarosepion bandense. Classification (NCBI taxonomy): domain Eukaryota; kingdom Metazoa; phylum Mollusca; class Cephalopoda; order Sepiida; family Sepiidae; genus Ascarosepion; species Ascarosepion bandense. The sequence goes on along the minus strand of JBBBDQ010001617.1, from coordinate 1,473,837 downwards.
TGGTTTGCACCCTTCAGCAACCCAAAACTGACCTCTCTTCAATCCTGGAGCATGCTTCTTAGTCGGCCATCTTTGTTAATGTCCAAAACTCTAAAAGTTTTTTTCAATCTGCAAAAAAAAAAAAACAAACAAAAAAAAAACAACACAAACAAAAACAAACAAAAACAATTAAATCCCTTTGAAAAAGAAGTAAAGGAAAAAAAATTTAAAAATGTAAGCTTCTATCCATATTAGAAATTCTTATACCGAAGAATTTATCTTATTTATTGAATGATCCTCGTAATAAGGGTATTCTGTTCATCCGTCTTTACAATTTACCGTTGAAAAGGAGTCGAATTGCTATCTTTTTTTTTTTTTGGATGTTCTCGCCCATAGGAAGAGTACGAGCTTTTTGACTTCGGTTTTTGGAAAGAATACTTTTTCTAGACTATATACACGTTGGGATTCATTTTGGCCCCGCCAGCGTAAAGTTAATTTAATTAAAACCTTGACTTATGGGGCTTTAAAAATTTGTTCCAGTTCCTTTCTTCACGGTGAAATGGACTTTATTAAGATGACGCTTTCTAAAAATTGATATCCTTTGGGCATTTTGGATTCCGTTATGCGTCATGTCATCGATAATTTTTATGAGGCTAAGTCGCAAGTAGTTAAAAAATGTCCAATTTATTTACGACTACCTTATATTGCAACAGATGGTGAGGTCTTAGCTAAGAGGATTTCTCAGTCTGTTGGCAAATGTTATTTTTCGGCCAATGTCCGTGTAATATTTTTTACACGGCAAATTCTTTCCTCCACTCGTAAGGATGTTTTGCCTCAACGTCATATTAGTTTTGTAATTTACAAGTTTCAGTGTAGTTGCGGATGCGACTACATAGGTAGACATCCCAGCGTTTGGATAGAAGAATTAAACAGCATTCACATCCCAGAATTTTGGACTCAGCTGCAACTAGTAGCCAATTTGTGAATACATCCGGGTCTTCAATAGCCCAGCATGTTACTAATAGCAGGACTGTGTGGTTGGATTGAGTGGTGAGAATTTGACAATTCTATCAATGTCCCACTCACTGTTTCATTTAAAGGTGCTGGTGTCCATATATATATCAGATTCCGAAGGCCTTTTCTCTGTAAGCAGAGAGAATGCCTTTTGGGTCTGAGTGTGATTGGGCTCTAGTTTCCCTTGCAACTTTTTTTCTTCCCTCTCAATTCTCATTTCATCTTTTAGTTCACTATTAAGAAAATCCCAGAAATAAAACCTTGATAAGCTCTGAGCGAAACCGGTTGTTACTTTAATTTTTCGCATGAAAAAACCAATGGCGATTTTATTAAATAAATTTTCTTTAGTATTTCAAGATATTTTTAGGTAATATTGGTAGTATATCAGTATTATTTTCAAAATTCCGTTTATTTCTAGCTATTAATAAGGATATTGTTTATTGTACTAGATGCTTAAATATACACTCATATTAACTAAAGTTACCATCCAACAAACACACAAAAGCACCATCACACACCTTACTAAGAGATTTTTCACACATTAAATTGTCTATTGTTTTAGTACACTTGGCAAATGTATTCATACAAATACATAGGTGCAAACGGACAAGCGTCTCTATACGAAGGATTTTAATGTCCAAATGCATGGCCTGAGAGTTTTTGTCTGCGAACATAACCCGTTGGCTAGGGAACTCTCTCTTGAATCCCCAGACGATTCTTAGGTGTCTCCGTCTCTATGAAACGCAGTCAGTGATCTCTTCTTTCCCTGCTGCTCCCCTTGCCCTCCTGACTGTCCTGTACTAGGTAGCAACTCAGATATAAATAAGGCCGTTTCCTCTAATCCGTTTGATGATATATTTGTATTCGGTGACTTTCATGCCCACCATGCCAAGTGGCTGAAAAACTTCACCACTGATCTTGCTGGTCTCCATACTCTGAACGTCTCATTCCCCAGTCTCTCACGCAAGTCCACACGTATTTTCCCAGTAAACCTGAAGAACACGCTTCTTTCCTAAATCTTTGCTTCACTTCTATTCCTGACTCATCCCTTGGCAACTAGGTGTTCATGTTGATGATACAGCTATTGACTTAGTCTGATAGATCCCATATAGTAAAACAGGCAATTGATCGCAAAAATGGATTCCTATCTGCTTTATACTCCAATAGCTACAATCTACAAGAGTTTAAATGCAACGTCAATTACCACCTCTTATCCTCCTGACTCTCATCCTTCCCTTATCCTTTTCTAAGCACCCCCTGTATCTTGTCCTTCTCCCTTTTCACTCTACTCTCAGGAAACTCCCTTCACACCAGTATTAGCTTCCTTCTCTTAAATATTCTCTGACATCCCCTGTATCTTGTTCTTCCTCCCTTTTCCCTCTACTGTCACGCAACTCCCTTCACACCAGTATTAGCTTCCTTCTCTTAAATATTCTCTGACATCCCCTGTATCTTGTTCTTCCTCCCTTTTCCCTCTACTGTCACGCAACTCCCTTCACACCAGTATTAGTTTCCTTCTCTTAAATATTCTCTGACATCCCCTGTATCTTGTTCTTCTCCCTTTTCCCTCTACTGTCACGCAACTCCCTTCACACCAGTATTAGCTTTCTTCTTTTAAATATTCTCTGACATCCCCTGTATCTTGTTCTTCTCCCTTTTCCCTCTACTGTCACGCAACTCCCTTCACACCAGTATTAGTTTCCTTCTCTTAAATATTCTCTGACATCCCCTGTATCTTGTTCTTCTCCCTTTTCCCTCTACTGTCACGCAACTCCCTTCACACCAGTATTAGCTTTCTTCTTTTAAATATTCTCTGACATCCCCTGTATCTTGTTCTTCTCCCTTTTCACACTACTCTCAGTCAACTCCCTTCACACCAGTATTAGTTTCCTTCTCTTAAATATTCTCTGACATCCCCTGTATCTTGTTCTTCTCCCTTTTCACACTACTCTCAGTCAACTCCCTTCACACCAGTATTAGTTTCCTTCTCTTAAATATTCTCTGACTCCCCCTGTATCTTGTTCTTCCTCCCTTTTCCCTCTACTGTCACGCAACTCCCTTCACACCAGTATTAGTTTCCTTCTCTTAAATATTCTCTGACATCCCCTGTATCTTGTTCTTCCTCCCTTTTCCCTCTACTGTCACGCAACTCCCTTCACACCAGTATTAGTTTCCTTCTCTTAAATATTCTCTGACATCCCCTGTATCTTGTTCTTCCTCCCTTTTCCCTCTACTGTCACGCAACTCCCTTCACACCAGTATTAGCTTTCTTCTTTTAAATATTCTCTGACATCCCCTGTATCTTGTTCTTCTCCCTTTTCACACTACTCTCAGTCAACTCCCTTCACACCAGTATTAGTTTCCTTCTCTTAAATATTCTCTGACATCCCCTGTATCTTGTTCTTCTCCCTTTTCACACTACTCTCAGTCAACTCCCTTCACACCAGTATTAGTTTCCTTCTCTTAAATATTCTCTGACATCCCCTGTATCTTGTTCTTCTCTCTTTTCACACTACTCTCAGTCAACTCCCTTCACACCAGTATTAGCTTCCTTCTCTTAACCATTCTCTGACGTCCCCTGTATCTTGTTCATTTCCCTTTTAACTCTCCTCTCACGGAACTCCCTTCACACCTGTATTCCTATCCTTCTCTTAACCTCTTATCTGACACCCCCTGTAGCCGGTTCCTCTTTCTCTTCGCTCACCTAGTATGTAACCTTTCACTCTCCGCTTATGTACCCCCCTGCGTACCAGTGGCAGTACTGCCTTGCTTAGGGTGAAACGATTATTAAAAAAAAACAGTTGTTATCTGAAGAAAAAAATGGCTTGTCAATTTTAAAAACTCCAAAGAGAAACTATTACCTTTTAGTCTTCACAGCGAACTGATTTTGTCTTTAATTGGTATGGCTGATAATGCCCTCCAAGAGAGCATTTCATGGTACTTTCTTGCTCTCACATTTAGTGCTGAAATGAAGTGGAAATATTATATTAAATCAGTTGCCAAGAAAAGTTGAGTCACTGTGTCGTGCCTGACTGTTTTTCTAGAATTCCACTTGCATGCTTATAAATCTACCGTTCCTCCGTATATTGAATATTGCTGTCAAATCCGGTCTGGTACTCCTGCTATATATCTCGAGATTCTTGACATAATCCAATGATCAGGCATATCGTCTTTAGTCACTTTCCAATTGCTATGTCGTAGATTCCTTTGTTTTTTTGTTTTTTTGTTTTTTTTAGAAATATTTTCATGGATGTTGTTTCTTGGTACTTTAAGCACTTAGAATGTGCGTTGTGGTGCAGTGGATATCGGCTCGGAACAAGCAATTGGAGAACCGAGTTCGAATTCTAACTGAATTCGTTGCATACACATACGCCCAAATACCCTTGGGAAAGGTATTAATCTGTCTCTTCCCTCCAGTCATGGGTTAAATAGCAAGACAGAATGGGTTCTATAGCCTTTGCTGGCAATCAGTCTACCGCAGGAAGTAACAGCAACCTACTGCGAAAAAATCTTCTGCCCAGTCGCTCAAGCATGTATCACGTATGTCACTTAACTGACTGGATAGATTTGGATCATCTTGCTTTATTAGTTTAATAAATCCGGCTAACAAACGTATCCTTGACTAACTCATCTTTCTATCTTTATGTATTAATTTCTAACATCATACGATTTGGAAGAACTGATATTGTAATTCATTATTGGTAAGACTGCGTAGAGGCTTTCGAACTCTATCAAGGCTGGAAAGTTAGGAATTGGTAGCTTCAGGACAGATACTGCAGCAATATTACATTTATGGTCTCATTAGACTGTTGTGGAGATAGGAAAAAACTCTTAGAAAGATAAAACAGTTAGAAAAAATCGGAAAACATGGAGAACCATGAAAGGACGTGGCACATGAATGAAGACATAATCGTCTAACTTCTCTTGTTCATGCGACGAGGGAACTTGGACGATTATGTCTTATATAAATGTAGATATCATATAATAAATTCGCAGTTTTTCTTTTATTTTTCCCTCACTCTTTAATACACCAACACAGTTTTTCGAAAGCGTCTTTTGTTATTCCGATCACGGTTAACAAATTTGTTTTCCGATGAATATGAAAATCAATATGAATCTTATTGTCGTATCTTATTTCGTTTATTACTGCGTACAAACGTTACATATATTTTGCGAGGCTGAATTATTAAGTTCTAGATGGTGCACGATAATATCCAGAGCATCATTTTATGCTAGAGCGTTTCTGCCCATAGGAAAGTGTTTTTAATATTGTGTGTAAGGTTTTGACATTATTCGTCATCCATACTTAAACTGACCCATGAGAAACACACAGATTCACGCCAGCTTTCATCACATATAAATAAGGAAATCTAATATAATTGGCGGCCACAGACTTAACACTATAAGATATGCAGATGACACAGTGCTGACAGCAGATACCGAAAGGAAACTACGCGACCTCCTATAGAAGGTAGCGAAGAAAAGAGAGAGAAAAGACTGACGATCGCCAGAAAACTGAATATATAGTTATCAGCAAAAAGATGCGACCAAAATGTCAATTACACAGGTCGGGGATAATAAAATCAAACAAGTACATAAATTTAAATACCTTAAAATGTTCCAACAGCATCTTCTTCTTCTATGTGCCCTGTCTCGACGTAGGCGATCATAGTTCTCCACGTCTCCTTATCCCTTGTGGCTCCTAGTATGTTTGCTCCCGTTACTCCTGTCAACCCCCGTTCCGTTAGCCACCTGATCAGGCCCTGCAGATATGTTATCCGTTGCATTCCCCTGTCTCTCTTTCATTCTATTTTGCCTGTCAGTATCAGGTTCTCCAGGCTCTCCTTCCTCATTGCGTGTCCCAGGAACTTCAGTTGTTTCTTCCTGATGCTCAGTGTCAATTTCCTTTTCGTTGCCATTCTTTCCAACACCTCATCGTTGCTTGCATACTCAGTCCACGGCATCCGCAGCATCCTTCTGTAGAACCACATTTCCGATGCTTCCAGTTTTGTCCTCACTTTCGATGATATTGTCCAGCATTCACTGCCGTCTTGAAGAACCGACATCACGTAGCAGTCCAGCACTCTTTTAACAGCATAGCATGGCATATTTTGGGTGTAACAAAGCAAAGGGCTCAAGGTGTATTTGAGCAGCAATCTCTCTCTCTCTCTCTCTCTTTCTCTCTCTCTCTCTCTCTTTCTCTCTCTCTCTCTCGCTCTCTATTACGCTCTCACACCCTGATTGAGCACTCTGGAAGAATGGTAGACTTTGAAAAACAGTAGCTACTCTAGCATCTAGGCATCGTTCATTCAGCAATTAATCAGAACACTCTCAGCTATTGGTCGTGTGTATAATGATAATGTACACGCTAAAAAGTCTGCATCCTTCAACCGAGCGCCCATAGCTCAGATGTAGAATCGCCGACTGACCTCATTCAATAATGAATTAGAGCACTCTAGCTATTGGGCGTGTGTAATGATATATGCTAAAAGGTCTACATTCTTTTATCGGATGCTCGTGGCCCAGAGATGGAATCGCCGACTGACGCCGATTCGGTCGGGTTTCAATCCTGGGTTAGGAAGCGATCGGAGTCTAACCGTACTGATGAGCTGTGATACAGCAAAAGAGATCTGTCTGAGGATGACTATATATAATGTGTGTAGAAACATTATATATATATAATGTGTGTAGAAACATGGTTCCCAACCCCCGGGTAAATTACCCCAAATGGGTTAATGAGCCCATATTTTGGGAGTAATTGATGTTTGGTTTGGAAAGAGGCAATCAACTTATAATTTTACACTGTGTCCTTGAAATGAAGACCAAGAAACGTAGCAGACTCAACGTGGTAAACGACGCCTGAATAGCCCTTTCAGTCACAAATCCAAGAATAAATAAACTGGCACTGTCACTGGCAATACAAGCTCAACACTCACATTAAGAATCACGGCTAGGTTACGGCTACTATACCTCTGATTATTATAGATTGGTACTATTGTATTGAATAATTTCCATTAACTTTGTCTGATTTTGATGTATGAAAATATAATTATTTCTTTTCCTATGTTACGGGTTCATTGGGGTAATGGATAATAGTGAAATTGTATTTTGGGGTAATCGCAGCAAAAATGTTGGGAACCTATGGTGTAGAGGGTAAGCGAATAACAACATTGAAAAAATTCTACTGCTGAATCGTAGGGAAGAATTGATGGTTTTATGCAAACATCGAAGAAATTTTTCTCCAAAATTTAATTAATTACAGTTATTCATTAATAACTTATGCTCTAATATTACTTAAAAATTATTTTACTCAAATAAATGACCCACAGTATGTATCATCAGTCAGTTAAGTGCCATACGTGATACACGCTTGGGCGATCATGTCTCGAAAGAGACATGACTAACTGGGCAGAAGATTATCCCGCAGTAGGTTGCCATTGCTTTCTGCGGTAGACTGGTTGCCGGCCAAGGATATAGAACCCAATCTGTCCTGTTATTTAGCCCATAACCGGAAGGAATAGACGGATTAATACCTTTCCCAAGGGTATTTGCGCGTAAGTGAAGGCAATGAATTCAGCTGGAATTCGAACTCGGCTCCCCGATTTCTCGTTCCGAGCCGATATCAACTCCACCACAACGCACACCTCATATGTATGTATCGTATCCAAACAAAATTAAAAAGTGTCATGTCTTGACATTATGCTACTTTGTACCCTTTCGCGACCCAAATTTTCAAGTTCATAGTTCAAACTAATTCTTACATTTGATTGGGTAATATTGACAAACCAACAAGCATATTATTTAACTTACTCCAACGATACCTTCTTAATTTTTTAAATAACTATGAATTTATTTTTCTAAATCAGTCTTTTTCACCATTTATTTTAGAATATTGCCTAAAGAAGAATAGCATTGTTCTGAAACATGAACATTTTTGTTTAGTGATATAATGCATTGTATGAACAAAATTACAACATTAATCTCTACTTTGCATTGAGTCCTTTTCAAAAAATAAATGCATGAACAGTGGGTTTTAATCTATCTGTTCTTTCACTTCCTTATATATATTGTGTATTTGAGCAGCAGTGTCTCTCTCTCTCTTTATATATATATATATATATATAATGTGTGTAGATGGTAAGCGAATAACAACATTGAAAAAATCCTAACTGACGTGTTACATTCCGACATTATAAGTCTAAAGTTGATTCTCAGAAGGAAACGCGCAACTTAGAATTTTTTTCCATGTTTTCATCCGCTTATCAGTTTGTGTGTATATAAATATGCTATACATAAATGCGTATCACGTGAGCATTGACATGGTGCTGGAAATGAGGTACGAGAGAAGAAAACTCAAACTTAGCATGAAGAAGAGACAGCCGAAGTTTCTGGGACATGTAATAGGAAAGGAGGTTTTAGAGAATCTGATACTCACAGGACGTATAGAGGGAGAGACACGGGAAGGACATATTTAATGGGCTTGAGCAGATGGGTGGTGGAGCCGAGTTTGGGAGAGATACCAAGAGAAAAATACCGAGAGCGACAGAGGAAAGTGGAAGTCCATGATCACCTACGTCCTGAAAGGAAATCACGGCACATAAAGAAAAAGAAAAATCTATCTATCTAATTTTGTTCATATCTATCTATCTATCTATCTATCTATCTATCTATCTATCTATCTATCTAATTCTATATCTAATTCTATCTAATTCTGTTCATATCTATTTATCTATTTAATTCTGTTCAATTATCTATTCATATCTATTTCTATCTATTTCTATTCTATTCTATCTATCTATCTATCTATCTATCTATCTCATTCTATTCCTGATCTATCTATCTATCTATCTCATCTATTCTATCTATCTATCTATTCTATTCCTATCTATCTATCTATCTATCTATCTATCTATCTATCTATCTATTCTATTCTATCTATTCTATTCTCTATCTATCTATCTATCTATCTATCTATCTATCTATCTATCTATCTGATTCGGCTCATTATCTATCTATCTATCTATCTATCTATCTATCTATCTATCTATCTATGTGTATGTGTTTGTCTGTGTGCGTATGTGTGTGTGCATATATTTGTCTGTGTATCCTGAAAACATATCAGTATTCATATATGTATTTCGGATAATTACTTAGGACTTATATTCTATCGACCCCCTCGCCTTGTATATCTATCTCGGATGGAAGCAGAAAAAGCGTATTGATTACATTCGTTTTATTTTAATGCAAATACCTATATTTTGTCTAACGAAAGAAATGTCTTTACAAGCGATTAAATCAAGTATTAATATCTGTGAAAAGCTGTTTATTTCATAGAATAACATCGAAATTATTGACGCCTCATAAAAAAAAGTTTCCCGCTTTTTTTCTTTTTTTTCTTTCATTTCTGCCTTCTTTCATTTCTCTTCTGATCTCCGTATCATGTCTCCAGATTCTGAATTCCACTGCGAAGCTCCATCGATGCGTATCAATCAGCTTAATCAGCTTAAAGACGTTAGAAAACGAAGCTCGTAATTCAAGTTTTTGTTGGAGAGAAGAATTAATTTTTCAATTATTTATAATTACATTATGTATATATATATATATATATATATATATATATATATATATATTATGCAACGTTTTTATGTAATTGGTTGTTGTCTGATTCAGTAGAGATTTGATTAACAAGGTATCAATACATTTCTTTTCTTTCGGGCAATGAATGATATAATATAACTACATCAGTCTTTACTAGTCCAATATGCAAGATCACGACTGGCCCACGATACTTGATGTTCTTAGGCGGTTACCTGTTTTAGTACGGCACCTCTTACTTTCAGTGATTTAATGTAAGTCAATACTTTCAGCTTGATTGGGCCATAATATTAATTGCTTTGTTTAACGGTCGTACAATCTAACAACTTAAACGCTCTGATAAAATGCATCAATAAGATGTTAAAAAGACTTTTCAAAAATGAATAAAGAAAATATTTCATGATTATTTTGTTTGGGTTAAGCCAATGTTACTAATGCTATTACTGCTCTTATTTGTATCGGCCAGCAAGGCCACTAACTGGGAAGTTTTCAGGGGCGTTGAATTGCGTCTTAATTGCTGTTGTTTCAAGTTTTCGAGCTGATATCCTTTGCACCACGCGGCACATTATTGTTGTCATGTTTGGGCAAGGGCTACAAATTCTTCACTTTCTAATCTCGACAGGGTTCAAAATTTTGTCCTCGTCCTTGTGGATGACAAATTATTTTCTACCCTCCAAATCCTCTCTCACGGACGAAATGTATCAAACCTCTCTCTCTCTCTCCCCCGCTATCTCTCTCTCTCTCTTTGCTCTGTCGCCACTTCTATGGTAAGTGCTCAGTCGAACTACACTCCTTAGGTCCACCAATCTTCACCTTCACGGCTAGGATCCACCATGCTACGCACTTTGTAGCAAACCACCCGAATTCCCTTCCTATTTTGCATTTAATATGTTCTTGAAATGATAAAGTTTTTATTCCATATTTGCTTCAGTCAGTTGAGTGCCATACTAGATACACGCTTGGGCGATCATGTCTCGAAAGAGACATGACTAACTGGGTAGAAGATTACCCTGCAGTCGGTTGCCATGGCTTTCTGCGGTAGACTGGCTGCCGATCAAGGCTATAGAACCCAATCTGTTCTGTTATTTGACGCATAGTTAGAGGGAGAAAATATGTATTATATCATTAAGCAGTAATTAGAGGGGAATCAGTTTATTACTTCATACAAATAAAAAACCGACCCCCACTTTATGACCAGTAGAACCCTTTATCATGATTCCAACTATTCAGTCAGTTAAGTGCCATACATGATACACGCTTGGGCGATCATGTCTCGAAAGAGACATGACTGAGTGGGCAGAAGATTATCCCGCAGTTGGTTGCCATAGCTTTCTGCGGTAGACTGGTTGCCAACCAAGACTATAGAACCCGATCTGATCTCTTATTTGATACACAGCTAGAGGGAGAAGATATGCATTATAATATTAAGCAGTAATTAGAGGGGGATCAGTTTATTACTTCATAGCAATAGAAAACCGATCTCCCACTTTATGCCCAGTAGAAGCCTTAATCATGTTTCTAACTATTATATTCAGTCAGTAAGTTAAGTACCATACGTGATACACGCTTGGGCGATCATGTCTCGAAAGCGACATGACTGACTGGGCAGAAGATTCTCCCGCAGTAGGTTTCCATTACTTTCTGCGGTAGACTGGTTGCCAGCCAAGACTAAAGAACCCAGTCTGCCCTGTTATTTAACCCATAACTGGAGGGAAGAGACGGATTAATACTTTTCCCAAGGGTATTTGCGCGTAAGCGAATGTAACGTATTTGACTGAAATTCGAACTCGGCTTTGCGATTTTTCGTTCCGAGTCGATATCCCCTGCACCACAACGCACATCTTTCTTTACATGTCCAAATAGTTCCAAAAGTCTCTTTCTAATTCTGAATATAATTTTTTTGTTTTCATTTTGATAGTTCCGTTCATGGTATTCTTCTGTAAGACCACATTACTCTTGTTTCAATCCTCCTTTTCATCTGTGAGGAAAATGTCCAGCGTCCATTACCATATGAGAGGAATGATAACCCATAGTTAAGCACGCTAAAATAAAAAACAATATATAGAGATAATAAACAGTACCCCTTTTATTAAAGCTTTACGGCCGTATCATGTCGAAACACCGGTTTCCGTACAATCACCGAAGTTAACCAACGTTGAGCCTGGTCAATACCTAAATGAGTGACCTCTTGGGAATACAAGGTGCTGTAAGCTTAGATGTGCTTGTGGTGTGATATAAAATGGCTTGAAATTGTCAAGGGCCAGTTGGTGAAGCCCAATTTGTATTGGGGAGAGTTTTCGCGAAGAGAAAATGCATTTTGACGCATAAGTAGATGCAGTAACTTGGATCATAACGTGCCAGACTTGTCAGTAAATAAAGCTTTTGGTACAGTTGAATGAAAAGAAGAAAAAGGGGCAAAGGTTAAGAAGTGTGTGTAGAGTAAAAAATAACGGCAAAAAGTACAAATAACAAAGGAATTCTGCACGTACGCACATACACGCAAACGAGGATGTGGGCGCACACACACAGACGCACACACGCGGACGCACACTCGCGGACGCACACACGCGGACGCACACTCGCGCAAGTAAGCCCACATACACCATGAAAATCTTACATTAATAAAAAAGTGCCCATAAAAGAGAAAAAAAATGAAAAATATAAATGAATTGCTTATACCTCTGACGAGTGGACGGAATGAGTCGCAGCCCTAGAGTCAGGATGCTGATGGCAACATCAATCAGCTTAGAGACAAATCTTTTGTCTGCTACTCGTTTAAGGAATACCCCCCTCACTACATAATCCTTGTTGCAGACGCCTGGTATGATCCATTTGAACTTGGTCAACGACTACAAAACGCACCTATATTTTATACTGCCACAAATGTGAGTTGGCCTTAATTACATTTTCTGAGAGAAAAGCTATTAAGCACAAACCCTCTGTCATGATGACTTGTAACTTCTTGCTACCCCGACAACTGATGAGTTGATATACCGTTAAATAGAGAAAACAAACTATTATGACCAAGAAAGAAAGCAAGACTAAACTATCGCCCGGTTCAAGCTCCACCCACGTCTATTGAACAGGTGAAGAGGCCCATCCCTTGTTCCCTCTTTAGGATGTGGTTTCCGGTTTTCTCTTTTCCAATATTTTCACTCTTACGTAGGCCCCTGCATATCAGTGGCGTTACTGCCTTGCACGTGGTGATATGATTTAAAAAAAAAATCTCAAACAAAAGATAACACCAAATTCACTAACATTTAATCTGGCACCGTGACTACAATACAATGTCGCGAATGGGATTGACCAGACAAGTCGGTGAATTGTTGATATCTAAACTCATTTATAAATGGAACTGTGTGTGTGTGTGTGTGTGTTTGTGTGTGTGTGTGTGTGTCTGTGTCTGTGTGTGTATCCGTTGCCTATAGATTCCGAAACGGCTGAACCAATTTTCCTGAAGATTTACACAGTTGTACTATAAGCGTCTGCGAGTGTTCTTAGCTAGGTTTTGTGTCGAGGTACCCCTGATAAATATCGAAAATCGATAATCGAAAAAATAGGGTTATAGAAGGAGTGGTCCGATTTTAATCAAATTTCATACACTCATAGACAAAGACATAAGAAACGATATTCAGAAGTTTCAAGGTTGCAGTTCTTACAACAGTGCAGAAAAATTGATATCGATACCCGGAAACCGAAATTTAATTTACATCCATTCATTTTTCTTTCAGTCTACGGTTTCGCTTTAACTGGAAACAATCATTGCTTTCTATTGCTTTCGTGCCAACGTCCAAAGAGTCTGAGCTCCAGGACCATGGATTAGTTTTAAAGCTTTCATTACACCCGAGTAACGCCGGGCTATACTGCTACTATATATATATGCGATGGTAAATTGTCGCAATTATTTTATTATTTCAAATATTCTTTAGGCTGAGTCTGAGCTCCAGGACCATGGATTAGTTTTAAAGCTTTCATTGCACCCGAGTAACGCCGGGCTATACTGCTAGTTATTTATGTTCCTGAGAAGATTCAGCGAGAATATGCGGCGAATATGCCCATACTCTAAAGTAGTCAGTCAGTTAAGTGCCATACGTGATACACGCTTGGGCGATCATGTCTCTTTAGAGACATGAGTGACTGGGCAGAAGATTATCCCGCAGTAGGTTGCCATTGCTTTCTGCGATAGACTGGTTGCCGACCAAGGCTATAGAACCCAATCTGTCCTGTTATTTAACCCATAACTGGAAGGAATAGACGGATTAATACCTTTCCCAAGGGTATTTGCGCGTAAGTGAATGCAATGAATTCGGCTGGAATTCGAACTCGGCTCCCCGATTTCTCGTTCCGAGTCGATATCCAATGCACCACAACGCACATCCTCTCTAAAGTAGACGTGTCTAAAAATAAAAATGACAGCTGTTCCACCATCCACACTAACATTATTAGTGACATCTTTGAAGTAAGACTTTTAACAACTGTAAATTAATTCCAACACAAATGTCTATTATTTGCAGTTGAACTAATTGTTGTTATTGTCACAAGGTTTCAACCGTTATGTTCTCCGGTTTTCTTCAGATATCTATTTATTCGGTTGGTCTTCAATTTCGAAAGGAAGTCTTTATTTGATGTACGGGAGAGTATCTACATTAAAGTTTGGCTTTGCCCTGTAGCTTTAGTAATTAATAAGTTTCATGCCTTCTGTGGTTTAATTAATTCCCACTAAGCTAGGATTCTGAAACTATTTAACCTGATAGTACAAGGCGTACAATTTTTTAGAGAGAGGTAAAACTAAAACCTACCAACCCTACAATTACCATTAGCCAGCAACCTAGATTAAGAAACTTTATTCAGTAATAAGTTAATTTTGTTATTATTATGTCATTTTTCATCATATTTCGATTTCTGCTTTGGTCTCACTACCAACCAAGTCTGCGGGGAGACCTAAGGCAGGTAGTGGCGTGTTGTTATGGCTCCATTTCATGTTTTTCTATCTTCCCTATCATCCCCAGCATTACATAGATAAAGTTTTCCTTAGTGTGTGGGCTGTACTTAATAAGACAATTTTTTGTATATCGCTTAAGCTGGGGTTTCCAGGGATTCTTTTAATGTGTTGTTTTGTTCCATTTTTTATCATTCCAAGTGCACCTACTATCACTGGCACAACTCTTGTTTTCAATTTCCACATTTTTTCTATTTCAATTTCCAGGTCTTTATATTTTGACAGTTTTTCAAATTCCTTGATTGCTATGTTACAATCCGCTGGACAAGCCATATCAATTAATAGACAAGTTTTCTCCTTCTGGTTTTTAACAATAATGTCTGGCCTGTTTGCTTCAATTTTTCTGTCTGTGTAGATGGTGTAATCCCATAGAAGGGTTACATCTTCTATTTCTGTAACCGGTGCTGGGTGATGTTCATACCAGTGTTTGTTTAGAGCTTTTCCATAATGTTTGCACATTGCCCAATGTAAATATTGCCCAACTCTATCGTGGCGATTTTTATATTCATTTGGGGCAAGCACAGAACAGCCCGAGATTAGGTGGTCTATTGTTTCTTGGTGTTTATCACAAAACCTGCATTTCGGATCCATATTATTATGCATAATATTTGTCTGGAAGTTTCTAGTGAAAAGACTTTGATCTTGTGCTGCAAGAATAAAGCCTTCAGTTTCAGGCTTTAATCCAGATGCACGTAACCATCAATGAGTATTAACTTTGTCAACATTGGATTTATTGGCACGTTCTGGATATTGGCCATGCAGAGGTGTGTCTTGCCAGCGCTGTTTCATCTGTTCAAAAGCTTTATCTTTGGCTTTCATTTTCATATTTTTTGCCGCAATAGTTGGTTCTTGGCTTCTGTTTTGCTTTTCTACAGAATCTACTAACTGTATATCTTGTTTGTATTTACTGCCTTCTTTTATTATTGAATATTTTTTCTTTCTTTCTTCATGTTGCCTTACTAATTGTATCATCCAATCCTTTGTTGTTTCTATGTATGTTAGTAAGCCAATAGTTGTTGTCTTGTATGACAATTCCAGCTGAATAAGACCCCTTCCACCTTCTTTACGGGGTATGTCTAGACGGTCTACATCAGCCTTTGGATGATGCATCTTATGCTTAGAAAGACGTTTTTACTGTTGTTGGTGGTGTTTTTGTTGGATATATAAAACCTTTAGGGAAAGAAAGTCTCCCTGCTCCGAAGTAAGCTTGTAAATTGTTTTTTTAAAAGACATTCAACCTTCAATTTTTAGACAAATCTTCCAAATAGAAAATGTTTCTCAAACTTTAAGCTTGTAGTGCGTGTCACTGTGATTTACAAAAAATGATTAACATTAAACTAATCTGCCAATATGTTTATAATGGTATCAGTCGGTTAGGTGCCATAACTGATACATCCTTGGGCGATCATGTCTCGAAAGAGATATTACTGGGTAGAAGAATTTTTCGTACTAAGTTGCCATTACTTTCTGCGGTAAACTGGTTTCTAACCAAGGCTATAGAACTAAATCCATCCTGATATTTGAACCATAGCTTGAGAGAAGAGACGGATTAATACCTTTCCAAATGGTATTTGCGAGTAAGTGAATGTCACGAATTTTACTGGAATTCGAACTCGGCTCTCTAATTTCTCATTTTGAGCCGATATTCACTGCACCACAAAAAGCATATAATGGAATAATCTTTATGAAAACGGAATTTACCTTTTTATATATGTTGAGTGGTAGTTTGACGCCGGTTGTCAAACTTACAAATTCCATGAGAATTCTAAACGTTGTTCGACAGAATCAGAATACAGAGTATTAAAGTCTCGTGGGAATAAGCGAGATTAGAATATATTCCTTTATTTTTTCTATCTGTAGTTTTTAACGTCTGCTATTGAATGCATTAACGAATCCATCGCGTTGAGCCTGAAGTTCTTCAAACAACTTGGGGTAGAAACCAATACAATAAAAAGAAAAAAATAGCCATTTTGATGAATGCAATAGCCAGAAATATTTACGTTACAACGAACATATGAAAAATCAGAGTACATCAAACAATATTTGGAAGACCAAAGTATCTTTCAATTAAAATGTTGTGCTTAAACCAAAAAATGGAACTGGCAACAAAAAGGAAATTAATACTGAGCATCAGGAAGAGACAACTGAAGTTCCTGGGACACGAAATGAGGAAGGAGATCTTGGAGAACCTGATACTGACTGGCCAGATAGAAGGAAAGAGAGACAGAGGAAGGCAACGGATAACATATTTGCATGCCTGATCAGGTGGATGACGGAACGGGGGTTACCAGGAGTAACAGGAACAAACATACTAAGAGCTACAAGGGATAGGGAGACGTGGAGAACCATGATCGCCAACGTTCTGAAGAGACAGGACACATAGAAAAAGAAGATTTTGAACTGGTACAGATGATTATTTATTTCTTTATAAAAAAATATTCGGCATTCATTGACCAATCAGTCAGTGCCACACGAGTTATCTACATCCTAACTAACGTTGGGTCCCTCGACGGGCTTTAATGGTTAATAATCTTGTCTTCCTAGAACTTATTACAATTGAGTAATGAGTTCGATCCTCACTAGGAGTCCCATACTTTCGTCTTTGTGCTACATCTAAGCTGTGCTTAAAACTTCACCTCCCTATACCCTATTAGAACTGAGTAGTGAGTTTGATCTTCACTGGGTGTCCCACACTTTCGGCCTTGTTTCACATCTGAGCTCCGCTTAGAAAATCATCACTCTGGCCAACGAAGTGGAACAATGTATCTGCTTTCTTCATTTTCAATAATTATGATAACTCGTTTTAATCCGTGAAGATTTCACGGTTTTTGAAATTTCTTATGAATCTTAATTCTTCAATTAATAACTGAATTATCTAATGATGAGTTCTACGACAATGGCCTTCCACGTCTCCCTATCCCTCGTGGCTCTTAGCACGATTTCTTCTGTAACATCTCACAACTCCCGTTCTGTCATCCACCTACTCAGGCCCTTCAAATATGTTATCCGCTGCTTTCCTCTGTCTCCTTTTCCTTCTATCTGGCTTGTTAGTATCAGGTTCTCCAAGCCCTCCTTCCTCATTGCAAGTCCCAGGAACTTCAATTGTCTCTTCCTCATGCTCAATATTAATTTCCGTTTCGTTTCCATTCTTTCCAACACTTCATCATTGCTCGGTCCATGATATCCAAAGCATCTTTCTGTAGAACCACATTTCCGCTGCTTCAAGTTTTTCCTTCATCTTTGATGATATTGTCCAACATTCACTGCCGTATTGAAGAACTGACATAGCAATCCAGTACTCTCCTCTTTGTTTCTCGCCAAATTGTCCTGTTTCTTAATAATTTACTCAGTTTCTGGAATGCTTCCTTCGCCATGCCAATTCGCTTTCGGAAATCTGTGTTGCATATTCCGTCTTCAGTTAGAACACTTCCTAAGTATTTAAATTTTTGTACCTGCCTGATTTTAGTATCCCCCACCTGTATTTGGCATTTTGAGCTGCTCTTTTTGCTGATGACCATGCATTCGGTTTTCTTGCAGTTTATTTGTAGTTCTTTTTTGTCACTCTCTTCAGCGACCTTCTGTAGGAGGTCTTGTAGTTTTCTTTCCGTGTCTGCAATCAGCACTGTATCATCTGTGTAGCTTATACTGTTCAAATTGTGGCCTCCAATGACAAATCTTGGCATATCATCTAGGGTCCTCAAAACAGTCTCGCTGTACAAATTGAATAGATCCGGTAAAAAGACGCCTCTAACGCCTTACGCCCCTTTCTATCTTTGTAAATCTGCTGAATTCGTTACCTGTCCGTATGCAGGCAGTTTGCTGCCAGTAGAGATTCTTAATTACTCTAATGTCTTTCCCAAATATATCGAGGCTGCTGAGCATCTCAATCAATTATTTGTGGCGTATTTGTGCTTAACAAATTTAAAGAAAATATTACAATAACAGTGAAATATATACATGCCGTTGGTTATTTTAAGAAGTAAGTTGGTACAAATTAAAATATTTAAAATTGAAAACGTTTTCCATTTCACAGAAACAGACGTTAAACCGTTCTATCTTCCTTTCTTTGTTTCATTTTCTGACTGAAACCAAGTTGCGTTCTTTACGTCTTTTGTGCTGGCACGCCTTAAAAACGGAATATTTATGCAGTATTAGCAGATGTTAAACATTTCTTTCTTTTTTTTCCATTGAAACTAAACAGCGTCTCTGATATGTTTTGTCTTTTACGTGATCAAAACGGAGTATTACATTATTTGTGGGGCATTGGCAGGACGTACTTTTTTTAAATAATCGTTTCACCCCGAGCAAGGCATTCAATTACCACTATTGAGCAGGGGATTACATAGGGGGGGAAGTGGTGAGAAAGGATGTTAGATATAGGAAATGTCAGAAGGAGGGTGATAGACGGGTAAGCATACCGAGAATGAGGGTTGGATAGATGGTGAGAGTGTTGGGAGAATAGATGCAAGTTAGTGTGATAGGAGGTGTCTATTGACCTTACATTTAAACTCCTGGAGATTGTCGCTGTCGGGAAAGCAGACATGTGGAAGGGAATTCTACAGGCGGGAAGCGCGAGAAAAGAAGCTGTTGGAGTAGAAATTACGGTTACATCTTATCTGTTTCAGTGTAAAGGGGTGGGACCTAGTTGTTAAACTAGTATCTCGTGTAAATTCGTACCTAGTCGGCACCAATGATCTAAGTTCATCGGAGCAGAAAATAGAGACAAAAGAATGATAGATAATATACCAATCGGAATGGCTCATTTTACAGATGCGAGAAATACCAAAGCAATCGTTACAAAGGGGAGATAACTAACATATATTTGCCGAGAAAAAAAAAACGAAAAAAAAAAGAAGCAAAGCAAAATATAAAAACAATTTTTCGATTAGCTTTCACAGGTATTTATTTTTTGTTTTTGTTTTTTACATCTAAAACATTTAATGAACGCAGCATGATAAATCGCCCGAAACGGTAACAATATCTACAATTAGTTCAGTTATTCTGTTATGGTTTATAAAATAGCGAGTGTTTTAAAAATAGAAAAAGATAGACACGCTGACGCCAAGAATTCAAAATTGGGCGGCAAAATAAGGAACCGTTTCTTTTGGTAGGAGTAGGAGTAATAAGTAGGAGTTAAGGACAGTAGTTTTGGGTAGGAGATTTGAACAGAGGAAGACGCTAGTCAGTTGACCACTAGAGTCCAGAAGGGATAGGCTCGTTTACTACTAGCATCCCATAGTGAAGAGAATTTAGCTAGTCTGCTCCTGTATCCACACAAAATTTAAAGGTTGTAACTTGATGTAAAAACCTAAAGTTTTATACCAAAAATAAACATCATTAATTCAAGTTTGTGTTGTCTTCTAATTATACCAAAACGAAGCAACACAACAATTCGATCAAAATTTATAATAACCATTTGTCTCTTCTGAAATGATCAGAATAGAGATAAATAGATAATAAACAATTAATTCGATTAAACGCTAATGTTTTTTTTAATCATATCACCCCGAGCAAGGCGGTAACGCCACTGATGTGCCGGGGGCTACGTAAGAGTGAAAAGATTAGAAGAGAGACAGCCGGAAACTACATCCTAAACAGGGAACAAGGGATGAGCCTCTACACCTGTTTAATAGACGTGGGTGGGGTGGGAACCGGGCGATAGTTTAGTCTATCTACTCCAATTGAAAAGAAAAGTGAAGATTGGAAGAGAAAACCAGAAACCACATCCTAAACAGGGAACAAGGGATGAGCCTCTACACCTGTTTAATAGACGTGGGTGGAGTGTGAACCGGGCGATAGTTTAGTCTATCTACTCCAATTGAAAAAAAAAAAAAGAAAAAGTGAAGATTGGAAGAGAAAGCCAGAAACCACATCCTAAACGGGGAACAAGGGATACACCTCTTCACCTGTTCAATAGACGTGGGTGGAATGTGAACCGGGTGATAGTTTAGACTATCTACTCCAATTAATGTAACCAGAAAAACATCAATGTTACATTGTTTCAGAAGGAACTGGTTTACATTTTTAATCTATGAATAATTAAAGAAGCGGTAATCTCTGCTAGGAAAAATGTAACAGGCAAAGCGGTTTCGAAATCACTTTGCATTAATATCCTTTAAAAAAAATATAAATTTCCCATCACTAAATGTACTTAAAAATTGTTTTGTTACTATTATGTCACTGTCATAACGTGACACTCAGTAATAAAAAGAAAACTGTTTTTGCTTCTTTTTTTTTCTAATAAAAACGTTTTCTCTCTATGTAATTTTAATGGTAATAATCTGAAGGATGGTTGAGATTTTTTTTATTATAAATGCTATTTAAATAAAAAGTAGATACGTTAAATTGATTAATTTTGGGAAAAGGTTGTTGAAAAAAGTATTTTAACTTGATCGATTGTTATGCAGAACATTTTTAATGCAAAGAGTTGTAAGCAGCCGACAATAGTGAAAATAAAGAAAAAGAAAAAAGAAAGCAATAATAGCAACCAATCGGAAGAGTGTTTGCAATCAAAATAAAGGTGTTTTTTGCGATTCCATGAGCGTTTATTTTATTTTTGTTTATTTTTTTTTTTTACTTGGAAGATTAGAAAGGGAAAAAAGAAGCCGCAATTCTGTTTTGGTGCGTAAAAAAGTGAAAAAGTCTGAGTGCATAATTGCCACATTTTTATTTTTGCTTGGAAATCTCACTGAGTTTGTCAGGCTTTTAGTTTATTTCAGTTTAGAATTTCCCAAGAGAAAGAAATAACCTTTTTGTGTTTAATTGTTTTGTTCTATATTATTTTCTTGGAGACCAATTAAAAAATAGAAATATAAAAATTTATATAAATATGTAAAATACTAGAAGAATTGTGCTCTTGTTTTTATTACTCTTATTTAAAAAAAAAACATTTTAAACTCGAATTGCTGATGGAATATTTCCAATGGAGAAATTTGGAAAGATATTTTTATTGTCAAAGACTTCTCGTTGAAGCAGAAAGCAACACAGCTCCTTCCCTCAATACAGCTATGATTATTGACGTAAAGGAGAGGGGATTGACCCGCCGTCCCGGCCTTGGTTCAAGCAGCAACAAGTGATACAGTATAAGAGACCCCGATATTAGAGAAACCCTGATATAAGATATATTTTCTATGGTCCCAAGTTAGAGCCACTGATAATGTATATATGTTTTATTAAAACCCGGAAATAAGAGAAATCTGAATATAAGAGAAACTATCAGGTCCCGACAACTCTCTTATATCTTATATCCGGGTTACACTGTAAAATAGACCAAACTCGGATATAAGAGACCTTTTATCCAGCCCTGACAACTCTCTTATATCAGGCTTACACTGTAAAATGTACCAAACCCTGATATAAGAGAACTTGTATCCAGTCCATACAGCTCTCTTATGTCCGAGTTGCACTCTAAAATAGACCAAACCCGGATATAAGATAAACCAGGATATAAGAGAACTTTTATCCGGTGCCGACAACTCTCTTATATCAGGGTTACACTGTAAAATATACCAAACTCTGATATAAGAGAAAACCTGATATAAGAGGAAATTTTGATGTTTGAGGAAATCGTCCGTTCTTATTCTTACCCCATCTTTCTCTTGTCTCTATACACCCTGTAATCTCCGCCCCTCCCAGCTCTGTCCTGTTCTGTTTTGTTTAACCTAATTCCCCAACTTTAAAAAATCTCACTTCCCTGACCTTAAAGGAACTCTCATTTAGTGACCGTTGTTAACCTTGCCCCTCCCCCTTTACCCCAGGGCCTTCTCCATTTGGAACAGAACAATGTCGCTGAGGTGACGTGGAATCTCTGTTAGAGATCTCATGTCGAAATGTGCATCCGACACCTTTGAATTTTGAAAATTTTCTGTCATTTATATATATATATATATATATATATATATATATATATATATATATATATATACCAGTTAATACAGAACGAAAAAAGAATTCTTACAGCGTCCAAAACATTTATTAGAAGAGACATAAGGATATAGTCTAGTCACTAGATAATAAAAACTTACAAGTTTAAATCTGTCTAGATATCAAAGACGCTCATTAATCAAATATTTTAAAAAACACCCTCCCCAAAAATTCCAACTGTCAGAGACTTATTCCCCTATCACTAACCCCCACCAAAACTTCTAACAAAACTAAATAAATACAAGGAAAGAGGATTTCCATTACTTTACACACCGCCTGATGAGACATTGAAGTTTCAATGTAGAAACAAACGTACCTTTGTAGCGGATATATATAGAATAATTATGTACATGTTCTAAAATATAATGTATAATATATATATATATATATATATATATATATATATATTAGGTGGGGGATTTTCATATGTCATTTCTCTTCAGGATATGATCGATAATAGCCTTCGACAACTTCCTATACTTTGTACCGCTAATTAATGTCTTCATACTATTTTTTGCACTTCTTGTAGGTTCATCGCTGTTCAATCCTGTTTCTTTTTTACTTCAATATGTTCTATGAGTGCCAAATACTCTAAAAACTCTTTCCTTATTTTGTGTCCCAGAAAGGTCAAACCCTACTGATTCTACGTATAAGTGTCCCATCTATCTGATATTAAACATGCAGTGAGTGTAGCAAGGTGTGTCAAAGGGCAGCGGGGTTCAAACATTAGGCTAAAATACACGATAGCTGTACAGGAATTGTGTCCAGCAATGTTCACATTTGCACAACCTGTACTAGAGAATAGATGTCCTTAGCTGAGCTGAAAAGCCATGTAAGAACTGCTCATCAACGAGCCCATTTTTTAAGTAGTAACTATGCTCGAAAAGGAATTGCAGCCACTATAATATAATTTAATGAGGGCTTTTAATAATATTAGCGTCAATGCTAGAGAATGTAAGTTCTTGGCTGCGCCAAAGCATCACACCATCACCTCCTTGTTGATGCCTGATTCGGTGGGGAATTAGACCCTCATTACAGTACCATTCTTTCCTCCACCCATCGGGTCCATCTAGGGTCGCTCGATACTCATCGGTGAACAAAACAGTTTGAAAATTTACCTTCATGTGATTTCTTGCCTACCCCGTCCTCTTTTTCTTTCGATATCCTTTAATGGAGGGCGAATCTCTGGCTTTCCACGTTTTGCAACCGTCCTCAGGATACGGCATCGAGTGGATTTGGGCACATCAGGAACGCCATCATTTTCAAAAACTTTTTTGCTAGTTTCAAGAGGTTTACGGTGGACTTCTCTCTTGATCCTACTCATGGCTCGATGCAACACAGGTTCTTTCTTATGAATTTTCCCTTTGTCAGAACGTCTGTTGCAAAGTTCAGGGTAAGTAACAAATCTTGTAATTGTACGATGATCACGGGCCAATTCTTTGGTTATTTCTAAGGTAGATATCTTATTACAAACTCTTTGGACAATTTTAGACTTCTCAGCCTAAGTCAAAGCACCTTTACGTCCCATCTTGCATATAAAGTTGGCACACTGAAACAGGCTGCAAGTCACCAAAATGGCTGCCATATGTTTACTATTGCACAGATTAGCTTAGAACTTTAGATCTGAACATGTGTTAGTGTTGCCATATAACGTGGCAAGTTTCATTAATTTTTATTAAAAAATATTGGAGTTAGAACAATAACATCGATTTGAATATAATCCTGGCACGCGGTGTATATATATAATGTATTGAGGCAGCAGATAGGTATATTTATAGATATACCGTTAAACATAACACACAATAAATGTCTATTATGTTTAATCATGAGCCGTTCTAACCACCATATTTTAGCTTTAATTTCGGTTATGTCAACAAAATAGAATATCATCTTTGGTGGTGAATATTTTTGTGTAAGTGTCCATATATCTATTTTAAAGATGATTCATGTGAGCCGAAACTTAGATCAGGGACCAACGTAATAAAAAATATCTGAATGATGGACAATTGTTTTCATTGTTTTCACCAGTAATTAAGACCAAATTACGATGTTTAAAACGGCTCATGATTAAACATAATAAATATTTATTGTCTATTATATTTAATAGTATATGTTTATATATGTGTGTGTGTGTATGTGTGTGTATGTGGGTGTGCGTGTGTGTGGTAAAATATGGTTTTGGGTATGCTATATTTGTCGAGGAAAAGATTATCAGTGCCAGGGACAGAGCGTATTTAAATATTAACTGTGTAGAAACAGTGTAAAATACTGAATGGCGACACTCTGTTTAATGCTAAAACTTAATCTTCAGCCGTTGTCGTGTGGATAGTAGCTCGACTATTTATATATGCTGGTCACTGAGGTATTATCGGTAGAGATTTCAGTTATATCCGGTTTATTGTTATTCTAAAGGTTATTGAATTCTTACGGCTGCTTATTTGGAGTGAAACCATAAGCCACTGCCTGTCAAACGAGACACACATTCTGGCCGTTTTTCTAATGTCCATGGCTTTGTGCCTCGCAAATTGAAACGATTTTCCACTCTGACGTGGCTACATAAATATTCCGTTTGGTGTCAATACCGGGTTGCTCAGTTTTATTTTACCCGTTTTAATTTCGTTGTATTTTTTTCCAATTTTTCTTTGGTTAATTCGAGTGCAGTGTTTGGATTTTGTGTCAGGATCGCTAAGCTTTCTGAGTTCTTCCGTTTGACCTCAAGTCTGGAAACCATACTTTAGATTATTTTTTTCTACTAATGTGGAGGTGATCTAATAACTTGGTATACTGTCCTTTGATCCTTTGCTTTTTTTTGTTTATGCGGTTTCTTTCTTTTCTAAAAAAAATGTCTCGTGAAATCTCGCACGCCATTCGAGAAAAGAACTATTTTGCTTTTCTAGCCTCTTAATTTTGCCTCTTAATCACGTTGCATGATTACAAACACATTTTTCCTAACTGCATGTATTCGTTGGTTTTAACTGTGGCTGTCTTTAATTAAATTAGTTCACAGTCACCGACCTTCCCCCCCCCCATATATATATATATATATATATATATCATCAACCCGAAAGAATCAGTTATTATTAATATTATATTACGAGTAGGCCCGTGCTGTCAAAAGTAACGGGAAAATATTTATATCAATATGGGGTTTAAAATAAAGGTAACATTTATATTGTTGTAACTACTATTGAGTACCTTACATTAACGCATAAGAAAAACATGTTATCCAAACCCCTCAGTGAGACAGGATATATATATACATATATATATATATATATATATATATACAAATAAATACACAACGGTGTTTATTATAATAGAGAAAATATATATATATATATATATATATATATATATATATATTCTTCACTGTTTGATGACATAATTATTGCAAATAAAATAAGAAAAGAAACTGTTACATAGAAAACACGTGACAAGAGCTTTCATAACTAGTAGTAAACTTTAATAACGGTTAGTAAAGAGAATGAACTGAATCGACGCTTACTCGCTTTTGTCTCTCTCTCTCTCTCTCTCTCTCTCTCTCTCTCTCTCTCACTCTCTCCATGAGCGTGGCAAGTGGGATATATATATATATATATATATATATATATATATATATATATATATATCTTAAAGCGTTAGTTATATATTAACATTATAATTAATTAAATTTTAAAGTGAAATATTTACGGGATTTACATAATACTGATCTCTGGGACAAGTTCTAATCTGATAAGGTAAGCGGAGGCGACAGAATCCCGGTCATTGTCTTGAAGAAATGTACCCCTAAACTTTCCTCTGTCCTCTCGAAACTCTATAACAATTGCTTCTTTGCTTTCTGTTCCCCTGCCTGCTTGAAATCTTCTTCTGTGCTTCCTGTGTTTAAAACTCATGAGAATCCTCGGATCCCTCTAATTATCGCCCTATCCGTTTCCTACCTATTTTCAGCAAAGTATTCGAGGCTATCATCAATGCTGAAATAGTTCAATATCTCACCGTCCATGAATTATTCTCAGACAGACAGTATGTAATCTGATCTGTTGTTCAGAATCACTATGTATACATCTGAATATTATGGGTTCCGAATATATATCTTCCCCAGACAGATAAAGCGTATCATTTTATCATGACATAATTCACCAACCCACCATCCTACGACCTAAAAGTTCATCTTTATTGTTTAAACTAATTCCCACTTTAGATTGAGTAACACACCCGTAATTATATTGTTCAACTTTCTCAAAGTCCTACCTTAACTTTCTAAATAACCATGAATTCGTTTTCTATTTTCCAAAATAAATCATTTTCACTATTTGTTTTAAAATATCACTCGAAGAAGAACAACAGTATTCTGAAACATAATGTTTTGTAGTGAGAAAATGCTTTATAAACAATTGTAGTAAAAATATTACAATATTAAGCTCTACTTAGTACTGAGAACTTTTGGGATAACAGAATCAAACAAGGAGAAGAATTTAAGTACCTAGGAAGTGTTCTAACAGGAGATGGAAAGTGCGACACGGAGATCCGAAGGCGAATTGGCATGGCAAAGGACGCGTTCCAGAAGATAAGCAAAATGCTAACACAGGAAAATCTCAATAGAAACGAAGAAAAGAGTGCTAGACTGCTACGTGATGTCAGTTCTTCAATACGGCAGTGAATGCTGGACAATATCATCGAGAATGAGGACAAAACTGGAAGCGGCCGAAATGTGGTTCTACAGAAGGATGCTACGGATATCGTGGACTGAGCATACAAGCAACGACGAGGTGTTAGAAAGAATGGCAACAAAAAGGAAATTGATGCTGAGCATCAGGAAGAGACAACTGAAGATCCTGGGACATGCAATGAGGAAGAAGAGCCTGGAGAACTGGACAGATTGACTGGACAGATAGAAGGAAGGAGAGACAGAGGAAGGCAGCGGATAACATATTTGCAGGGCCTGATCAGTTGGATGACGGAACGGGGGTTGCCAGGAGCAACAGGAGCAAACATACTAAGAGCCACAAGGGATAGGGAGACGTGGAGAGCCATGATCGCCTACGTCCTGAAGGGACAGTTCACATAGAAGAAGAAGAGAAGAAATTCAACGAACAGTAAGTTTTTAATCTATCTGTTCTTTCACTTTCTTATAACATACGCACACACACACACACACACACACACACACACACACACACACATATATATATATATATGCTATTAAATATAAGAGACAATGAATGTCTATTATGTTTAATCATGAGCCGTTCTAAACATAATAGACATTCATTGTCTCTTATATTTAATAGCATATGTTTAGAAAATTACTTGCTGCCTCGATATACTATATATATATATATATATATATATATATATATATATATATGCTATTAATGTTAAAGGTTATTGGTGCGGAAGCAGAAATTGCTAAATTAAATTCAAATTCCAGTTGATCGTGTTTCGTTAAATTCAAACTATCAACATTGGTGAAAGAATGAATCCCTTTTCCTTCAGCTTCGCCGTAAATATCCGGAAAGACGATTACTTATTGCCTTGGGATGCAAACAGTCTCGAATAAAAACTTTGCATTTAAACATAAAGAAAGCTGTTTGGGAAATTTGTGGTCCATTTATTTTATGATATGTTCTTTCAATATTTGTTTCTTTCTACGCAAATCTTCACCACTATAATTAGATCATATGTATGGATAATGTGGTGATTCAGTTTTAAAACGGAACTGTTAGACCATCACCTATCAAAATCCACAGATCCCATTATATATATATATAGTCATCCGCAGACAGATCTGTTTCGCTGTATCACAGCTCATCAGTGCGGTTAGACTCCGATTGCTTTTTACCCAGGAATGAAACCCGACCGAATTGGCGTCAGTCGGCGATTCTACCTCTGGGCTGTGGTCGTTCGGTAGAAGAAGGCAGACTTTTTAGCGTATACATTATCATTGATTGTTTAATTACTTAATAAAATTAGACCAGTGTACATTTGTATTAAAAAGTGTTCAATGCAATTATATTGTAGAACTTTTGAATATTTTCTATTTGTAAACGAATTATTACGCGACCCTGGTTTCTACCATGAATGGTGTCTTCAGACAATTTGTAATAACTGATTTTACTGTTTACTGTTTTCTTTAAGAACGCTCACGTAACGGTGTTTTTTTTTTAACGGTGTTGCATATATATATATATATATATATATATATATATATATATATATATTATAAATTATGTTTTAGAACATGTACATAATTTCTTCTATATATGTACTCTTCCCTACAATCATATGTTTGTTTCAGTGTTTGGATTTAAAATCTTTCTTTTTTCTCTTCTCATTCTATACTCACTCGGATATATATATATATATATATATATATATATATATATATATATATATTACTTCTTAACTTCTAGTCCTCAGCTTTTTTTCGCACTTCCCGCTCGTGGAAATCTCCTACTTTCTTCTCTAACAGCTACAATTTTCAAGAATTAAAATGCAATGTTAACTGCCATCTCTGATCTCCTTGACTTGCATCCTTTCCCCGATAACCCTAGTAATTTGTTCTTCTTTCTTTCTACTCTACTCTCACGCAGCTCTCTTCACACCAGTGTTCGCTTCCTGCTCTTACCCATTCTCTGACACCCTCTTTGAACTGTTCCTCTTTCTCTAAGCTGACCTCTCAGGTAACCCCCTGCGCACCAGTGACAGTACTGCTTTGATTGAGGTGAAATGATTATAAAAAATAATATATGCTAGTTTCGTTAAAATGAGAGACAATTGTGTAGTTAAGTTTTTAATATAATTTTTCATGTGATCTTGTAATTTTTTTTTCTTTTCAGTAAATAAATTATGTAAAAATTTTCCGAATAGTAGTTATAGTTTTAGGCATCATCAAGGATGATTTTTATTTTACTTCATATATATATATATATATATATATATATATATATGATTAATACTTAGTTTTTGGTCATAATAGGGTTAGACTAGTACACATTTGTATTAAAAAGTGTTCAATATATTGTAGAACTTTTGAATATTTTCTGTTTTAAAATGAGTTATTTCGCTACCCTGGTTTCAGGCGATTTTTAATAACTGATTTTACCTTTTACCGTCATAAGACTAAATGCATCCACAGTAAGAAATACCACTTAGGTTCATACAACCATGAATGAAAACGTCATAATTCGTTTGAATTTAAACAATGCGCGTTCATAAATTCCCTGCCACGTGAACGTACAAATAAAACACCGTTACAAGAACGTTCTTAAAAAGAAAAACGGTAAAAGGTAAAATCAGTTATTAAAAATTGCCTGAAGACACCACTCATGGTAGAAACCTGGGTACCGAAATAACTCGTTTAAAAATTATATATATATATATATATATATATATATATATATATATATATATAAAATATGAGTAATAGTTACTAATGGGTGTATATTCCACAGATATTTACTTTAAAAAGTATTAAATACAAAAGTAGAGCATAAATATATGGTAATTAATAATATTAATAGTAATTACCATATATATATATATATATATATATATATATATATATATATATATATATATATAAAGTTGAAAAACAACTGAAGTCTTTGAAAACATTTATTTAGAGTAATATTTTAGGTTTCACAATCATAGGATTATTCAAAGTTAATTTGAAATGACTCAAACGTTTGACTATGCCATGGTCTGTTTCACATACGTTTCAAGAAACAGATCATGGCATAACCAATCGTCTTTTATCCTCACCCGACGTTCAAATTATTTTTTGCAATCGTCCCTTGTGATCAAATTATCAACATAAACTATATCTCCTCGTATTAAAATAATTCCATTCGACTTTCATCCATCAAACGAATTATCCTCAAAAACTAGCCTTTACAACAAAAGATCCATTCTACGACGATGATGGCAATAGGTTGTGCGTTGTGGCGCAGAGGATATCGGCTCGGAACAAGAAATCGGGGAGCCGAGTTCGAATTCCAGTTGAATTCCTTACATTCACTTACGCGCAAATACCCTTGGGAAAGATATTAATCCGTCACTTCCTTCCAGTTATGGGTTAAATAACAGGACAGATTGGGTTCTATAGCCTTGGTCGGCAACCAGTCTACCGCAGAAAGCAATGGCAACCTACTGCGGGATAATCTTCTCTTTCGAGACATGATCGCCCAAAGCGTGTATCGCGCATGGTACTTAACTGACTGACTGATGGGAAATCCTCTCAACCAGTGCTTCTCCAACTGCTGCATAATCTACGTAGAAAATACTATATTTGCCTCTGAGGTCTCGTCATGGGTGAAAGCTGGCATTGATACCTTCATACCCACCAGGAAGTATTGCCTAAAACCTCATTCCTCTCCGTGGTTCTCTCCTGCCTGCTCAGCTGCCATTGCCCACAGGAACCATTGCTTCCGTCTATTCCGGAGACAGTCATTTGATCACAATAGGCACCTGTTCACGTCTCCTCGCAATGAGTGCAAGAGAACCCTAAATGATGCCAAGGACGATGGGAGGATTTGGAAACGAGTGCTGAACAATAGCAAATCCTCAATACCTCCTTTAATCCATGAATTTGAGGTTCTCACGTCATCTGCGGACAAAGCTGAGTGCTTTGCCCGCAGATTCTCATCCAACTCCACATTTGATTCATCTGAAGTACACCCACCCGACTTCCCTATTAGAAATGAGGCCAAACTGCACGACGTATATATTACACCGACAGTAGTATGCCGAGTAATTTCAAAACTCGACCCCCATAAGACAAGCGGAGACGATGGAATCCCGGTGATAGTCCTTAAGAGGTGTGCTCCTGAACTTTCCCCTGTCCTCTCTAAACTGTTTAACTACTGCCTTTCTGCTTCCTGCCTTCCTGCATGCTAGAAGTTCTCTTCAGTCGTTCCTGTATTTAAGAATTGTGGTGAACCCTCGGACCCATCCAACTATCGTCCTATCAGTCTTCTACCGATATTCGGGAAAGTATTCGAGGCCATAATCAATGCTGAAATAGTTCAACATCTTACTGCCCGCAAACTCTTCTCTGACAGGCAATATCGCTTCCGCTTTGCCAGCTCCACGGCCGACTTGCTAACAACCGTAACGGAGTACATGCTCCAGGCCGTTGATGAGTCTGACGAGGCTCGCGTGGTTGCTCTGGACATCTCCAAGGCTTTTGACAAGGTTTGGCACTCTGGCCTCCTATGCAAGCTACGGGGTTACGGTATTACCTGTCGCCTGCTTGACCTTATCCAATCTTTTTAAAATAACCGCAAAATGAAGGTCGGTTTGAATGGGCATGCCTCTTAATCCTACAGCACGAATGCTGGTGTCCCACAGGGCTCTATCCTGGGCCCGACGCTCTTTATTTTCATCAACGACCTCCCAGATGAGATCAGTTCCCAAGTAGGCATCTACGCAGACGACACCACAATATACTCCCGCACCAGTAAGAAACCTGTCTTGGCGGACAGACATAATCTCGCTGCTGACCTTGAACGGGATCTACACTCTGTGGTGAATTGGGGCAAGAAGTGGCTTGTCAACTTCAATGCGTCTAAGACCAAGCTGTTGTCTGTCAACCATCACAGGCAACCTCTCCTGCCTCCCATAAGCATGAACCAAGCGATTTTCCCTGAGAGCAACACACTACGCCTCCTCGGCCTTACCCTCTCCTCAGACCTCAAATGAAACCACTATATCTAAATCCATAGCAAAATCTACTGCTAAGAAGGTTGGGTCACTATGTCGATCCAGGATGTTTTTTCCGCCTGAATCCATCCTGCATATATACAAGTCAATCACCCGTCCGTGCATGGAGTACTGCTGCCATTTATGGTCAGGCGCTCCTGCCGTTCTCCTCAGTGTTCTCGACAGGCTCCTAAGGAGAGTCTGTAATGTGGTACTGATCTGGCGGCTCGACTGCAGCCACTTGCCCACCGTCGAAATGTGGCCTCCCTTTGTCTGTTCTAGAAATACTTTCATGGTTCTCGCTCGATCACCGAAGTTAAGCAACGTTGAGCCTGGTCAGTACTTAGATGGGTGACCGCTTGGAATACCAGGTTCTGTAAGCGTATAGTGACGGATGTGCGTTGTGGTGCAGTGGATATCTGCTTGGAAAGAGAAATCGGTGAGCCGAGTTCGAATTCCAGTTGAATACCCTGCATTCACTTAAGCACTGGTACCCTTGGGAAAGGTATTAATCCGTCTATTCCCTCCATTTATGTGTTAAATAACAAGTGTAGAACTTGGGAACCCTGCACTTAAAAACAAATCCCAATAAATCGTGAAAAGCAAAACGTTGTGAAAATAAAATAACCTTACCCAAAAATCACTGGTTATGACCTTAAAATGATCCTATAAGGATTGATAGGTCGTTAAGCCTAAAAAACAAACAAACAAATCTGCTCGGACGAACTTAAGTCACTGGTGCCTCCTCAACAGGTGTTTATTCGTGCAACCAGACTGGCAACTGGGTCCCACCCATTCACAGTCAGGTTAGCCAAATGCAGACGACAATTCTACTTCTGCAGCTTCTTCTCTCGCACTTCCCGCCTGTGGAACTCGCTCCCATATTCTTGCTTTCCTGACGGCTACAACCTCCAGAAATTTAAATTCAATGTCAATACTCATCTATTAACCACTGGACTCTAGCTCTCTCCCCACCCCCGTATATCCTTCCCTTTCTCTCCACCTATATATCTGTCATCGCACCTGCTTTCTCAGCTTTCTATTGTTTCTTTCTCACTAGTTTGTACTCCTCACTCTTTTCTAATTAATCTTTTTCCAGTTATGTAGCCCCCCCCCCCCCGATCATCAGTGTCATTTCTGCCTTGCTCGGGGTGAAATGATTAAAAAAAAAAAAAAGAAGTCAATAAACCCAAAATATATCCTCTATGTAGACGATATTTCTATTTCAGCGAAAATTTAAAAAAAGACATTGATAATCTTAAAATACATTCGAAAAGACTCTTCCCATAATCTTACCTATGAACTTAGTGAAGAAAAACAAAAACTCCCATTCTTGGACGTTCTCGTAGAATTCAGTTTTTGTACACTTGCCAGTTCATTATACAATATATATATATATATATATATATATATATATATATATATATTTATAAAATTATCAGAAACTCTTGACAGCTTAATTTTAAGAGTTAATGCTGACTTAGTATAAAATAGTAGTTACCAGCTGATTCATCATACCTAAACATTCTTCAGCACATTAGTATCATTAACCTGCCGAAAAACCGCTCTATTTATCGTTCACTCTATCAATAAGACCATAATTAGTTTGAAAAAGATTTCTTGAAAAGATTTACACGTTACTTAAGCGTTTCTTTATCATACTCTGTCATTAGATGACTGGTTCTCTTTCGCTCTCTCTCCCTCTCCCTCTCCCTCTCCCTTTATCTGTTTCTCTTTCTTCTCTCTCGATACATTGCTTTTGTTAAAAATGTGAACTTTCTGTCATATGTGCCTGTTTCATAACATTAACGTTTGTAACCTCATTCTGAAAGGAACCTTTGGTAACTTGCTATTAGCGAGATATAATATCTCGGTATCTTTGCGTAAAGTCAACGTACTAAAAAAATTCCTTGCGTAAAGTCAACGAACTAAAATAATTCTTAGAATAAAACACACTGAATAAATATCTCAAGTAACAATCTCTTCAATGACTCACAACACCGGAATGATGCACTACACAAAATAAAGTCAAACTTCTGTCTGAGTGCGTTATATACTAAATATTTATAGTCACGTGATCCCAGTAGCACAACTCATTCAAAGGTTACGTTTGTTGCCTGGAGATCCGTGTTCAACCAAACGTGTCGTTATCGACACTTTCTTTTTATATAATAGCCTCTCATAATTTTAACGATCAAACGAGGTGTTTGGCAATATAGCGTATAACCGAATTTTGTCAATCGTTTTATGTACAGTTCAAATATGCGTCCCAACGACTCTTGCGATCTTTTTAAAGATCGCCGTTAAACTGTATTAACCTGAACAAAAACAAAATCGTCCTGGGTATGACGATAAACTACATCTGGCAGCAAGGCCTCTGATCGGGATGTTTTGATGAGTGCGCAGCCACCTCTTAATTGCGGTTGTTCTCGGATCCTTTCAGAGCCGAGTTGGTAGCGTCTGCTGGGGTTCCAGCTATGGGCAAATAGTTAACCCCCAAAATGAGGTTAAAACACCATGAAAGTATAAAAATAGATTTTTAGTAATAATAGCAGCTATACATTTTTGACAAAAATATTACCAGAAATGCATTTGAGTCTGGACAAGAACTCTCTTAACAAAAATACGTCAATGAGATCTGATTTCTTAAAAAGAAGACATATTCTATTCATACGAACCTATAAATAACACGTTGAGGTTGATATACTGTAAAACAAAGTAAACCAAATCAAACCGAAAAATAAAGTCTTTGTAGGTTATTTTCGAAACGAATATGGATATTAAGATTAATATGGTAGGTGCCATGAGTTGCTCTTTCAAAGACGCTCAGTTAAGAACGCCCTGTTTAGGCTATTTGCCTGTTATTATTAAGAGGTTCACCAATGTCCGGACAGACCTCATATGTTTAAATATACTTGTTTTTTATTATGTATTATAAAAATCATAATACTCTGGTTATTCTCATAAATACGATTTATTAACTGGTGATTATAGTTATAGCAACTTAATCTCCCAAATTAATCGTAATATTTTCGCTCCTGGTATTGTACATTTAGAAGCAATTATTGAATTAATCGAAAACTAGAAAATTCAGAATATAAATGAATATCCCCCATACTGTAAGAAATTTCATCAGTATTTTTAATGTATTTTTATTCACCAAAATCTAAATTAGATAATGTGCGATAAATTGTTGTCTGCTTCCTTCATTGTTAAGATGAGAGCTACTTTCAGCAAAATTTGATAGATGCAAACTTATTTCTTCACAAATAAAACTACTCAAAGTGTTTCTTTTGAATTTTTTTCGAACCATTTCAGTGTGTTTATCAGAATCAGAATTCAGTTTAAGTTTGTATAGACTTTGGCTAGCAAGAAAAAACATGTAAATTAGAAAGTACTTTGAAAAATACTTTTGCGCAGACTACGAAAAAAATAAATATATCTTCTGAAATGATTCAATTACATAGACAGTTACCAAGAGTATAAATAGCTATGGCTATTATCCATGAGTCAGTTGAGGGTCCAGTTGTGATAGTTTAAGCGGGAACTAGATGCAGTCCTTAACTCCGACATAGAACATGAAGAGTCAGATTTAGTCAGTCATTTAAGTGCCATATGTGATACATCCTTTGGGCAATCATGTCTCGAAAGGGACATGACCGACTGAGCAGAAGATTATCCCGCAGTAGATTGCCATTGCTTTCTGCAGTGGACTAATTGCCAGCCAAGGCTATAGAATCCAATCTGTCCTGTTATTTGACTCTTAGCTAGAGGGAGAAAAGATGTATTCTATTATTACATAGTAATTAGTGGGGGATCAGTTTATTACTTCATAACAAAGGAAAACCGATTCCCCACTTTATGACCAGTGGAAGCCTTAATCATGATTTCAAATATTACATTCAGTCATTTAAGTGCCATATGTGATACATCCTTTGGGCAATCATGTCTCGAAAGAGACATGACTGACTGGGCGGAAGATAATCTCGAAGTAGGTTGCCATTACTTTCTGAAGTAGATTGGTCGTCAGCTTACTAAGAGCTCGAAACGAGAGGCAATTTTGAAGAGTCATGGTTGCTACATTTTGATGAGATATGGTATAGAGACCAAGAAGAACAAATTATTTTTGCGTTCCTCTTTTTTTGCTTCTTTCGGAAATGTCTAAAAGTAATCCATTATTGTGGTTGTTTTAAAATGTTTCACTGCCTTAAAAGTTTTATTAGCAGTTTTTCTGTTTAGTTTTTTGTTTTGTTTTACTTTCACTGCAGCAGCATTCAAATGAATTTTGTACAAGAATACTTATATGTCTAAGTATATTGCTAACAGAAAAAATATTAGCCTCTACAAGAATATATGTGTGTGCGTGTGCGTGTTTGTATGCGTGTGTGTGCGTGCCTGTGTGTGTGTAAAAATACGGATATAATTAAATATATACCAGTAAAAAAAAGTAAAAATGACATTGAGTTTTCAGTTATTTTAAAATTTAAGTAACGCTCATGTCGCTCTTTAATGTTCTTAAATTTATAACTTTCGAAATCTAACGACATTTTTACTTATTTTCCTATCAAGAAGACACATGTTATATCTCTCTGCCCATAGCTTAACTAGGACCCATTTAAACACGCACAGAATCCTTCCAAACTCCTTCGATAACATACCTCCTTCGATAACATACACGTAATAAATTCGACTATAAAAGCCTCATCCATATGTCAGTGTGTGTGTGTGTGTGTGTCCGTTACCTATAGACTCCGAAACGGCTGAACCGATTTTCTTCAAAATTTACACAAAATTTATAAGCGTCTGCGAGTGTTCTTAGCTAGGTTTTGTGTCGAGGTACCCCCGATAAATGTCAAAAATCGTGTTATAGAAGCAGTGATCCGATTTTAATCAAATTTGTTACACTCATAGACAAAGACATAAGAAACGATATTCAGAAGTTTCATGGTTGCAGTTGTTACAATAGCAGAAAATCAATAATATATATATATATATATAAAGCTAGATGTTTGTGTGTCTGATTATCTGCCTGTATGTCTGTATTTTTTTTCGGCCCTTTTATTCTAGTTTTTGCTTCTGGTTTGGCTCTAAGTAGGTATAATTGTAGTTCTTAGTCTCAGACATGATACCATTTACTCAGAGGATTTATTTAGCCTTCAAAATTCAGTTTACGATAAAAAATCTTATTTGATATCGATACCAGGAAATCAAAATTTGACTTACATCCATTCATTTTTCTTTCAGTCTACGGTTTCGCTTTAACTGGAAACAACTATTGCTTTTTAGTCTTTCGTGTCAACGTCCAAAGAGTCTGAGCTCCAGGACTATGGATTAGTTTTAAAGCTTTCATTACACCCGAGCAACGCGGGCTATACTGCTAGTTAATAAAAAGAAAAGTTAACACTATGAACATGGCCACAATGTGCTAAACGTGTTTGGAAAATAAGCATCCATTTCATTATAGATACACATATATAATAATAGGTATATCCAAAAATTCGCTGAAAAAACAGCATAGTCTGAAGGAAAATGCCTAAATAAAAACAAAGTTTTTTCGGCAAAATGTTTATGCTATCATGAAATGGATAGATCAAAGTATTTTTTAATTATTTCTACAATTTTTTTTAATTGTTTCTGACAGGTTTATTTAGTGGTAGAAAATCTTTTTTCTGTCTCGTCAGTGCGAGGCATTAATTGACGCCAGAGTTTATTACGTCAAAACGTAATTTTACGCAAAGTCATTTTTTTACTGTGAAAGACACAATTTGGAAATTCTTGCAAAAATCAAATAATGGTCGGATTTTGATGAATATTTCAGGACTTATTCATATGTGACTGAAATCAGTTTGGAAATAATTATTTTTAGAAAATATTCGTAGAAGCACTTTTTTTTTACATATGTTCACCGTCGCCACGAAATTGATTTTATGAAATGTCGAAAAATGCGACTAGGTCTCAACATATAGATAATTTAAATTAAATTTAGGAGTGATTGGGCAGTGCTAATCAACTGTCTTTTTTTTCAGAACCTGCTTCTTTTTTGAAAATCTTCTCCGAATTGCAAAAACAAAAATGCAATAAAACTATGCAATTTTTTATTTGTATAAACTTTTAATTGATTTTATAAACATAAATTAAAATTATATCATAGTCTGAATAGAAATGTATTTTTTCGATTAATAATAAATTTTTACAAGAATTATTTTCATTGTTATTATTTTTTATTAAGTAATTTCTAAAATCTTTCAAATTTTTTAAAAAATTTCTCCCTCATAGGTCTCCCATATTTTTTAAATTAACGTGTAGCGAATATATTTACTAATCGAAAAATCTAAAGACTTATAAGTGTGTTCATTTTTTGTTAAATAATTAAAACATTTTAATTTTCTGCATGTTGGTTACCCGTATTTTGTTTGTACGGGTGGCCGTCCGCGATCTTTATCATTAAAAAGTCACTTGATTCAAGGGTTGTCCTCTCTTACATGAAAAAAATACGTATATAAAACTTTTTATCCCAAATTCGTCTTCCATACCTTTGGCCAGATACTGTAAATCATTCATTAACGCCTCTGATAAGGTGATGACAGCTGTGATAATAAGACTATCGTAATTGTGAAACGTTTTTTAAAAACTTTCAGGCAGTAAGCAAGTAATTCTTGTTTCAAGGCAACTTCAGGCAACTTTTAATTCGGTAATTTGAATAAAATAATGTGTCAGCGAG
The DNA here is from genome assembly GCA_037127315.1 of Ascarosepion bandense. Lineage (NCBI taxonomy): Eukaryota > Metazoa > Mollusca > Cephalopoda > Sepiida > Sepiidae > Ascarosepion > Ascarosepion bandense. The sequence goes on along the minus strand of JBBBDQ010001617.1, from coordinate 1,434,904 downwards.
ATGTATTTTATTTTTGTAAGATTTTTTAAAACCGAGAATTGGCTTGTGTTTACAATCGATGAAAAATGGCGGAAAATTTGAAATTTAAAAAAATCTTTTTTTTAAACCTAAATTTCTTTTTATTCCGATCAATATAATTTCAGTTTAAAATACACCAGGGTATTTTGCTTACTGTAATTAGTAAATAAAATTTCTTGCCTTTCAATTAAAGCTAAAATTATAGCTTCAAGAAAACTTTTTTATTTTTAAAAATTCAATTTAAATTGAGGTATCGAACATTTGAGTTGAGTTACCTATATAATAATCTACATATTTAGTTAAAAATAATGACAAAAAAGTATTGATAATGATTTATAGGACATTTATAGGACATTTATAGGACATTTTATCAATAAATTATGTCCAAAAAAGGCAGTACTTATACACAAAACAAGAATAATAAGTAGAAAGACAAAACTTAATAGTAGTACAGGGGCCCGACAATATTTTTCGGACACTTTAGTATTCGACTTTCCGAGTACCATAGAGTGGCGAAATTCCTTCAATAGAATAGCATAAACATATAAAGACAATACCTGTAATAAAAATGGAAGAAAATCGATTAGGTAAGGAAAAATATTTATTTTCATCATTTTTTACAAAACACACGCGACATTATTTTTCGGACATCGTTGAAAAACTGTTAATAGTCTGTAATATCACCTTTCTTCTCAATAACTTTTATCAATCTCTCTTCATAATGATCAAACATATGCACTATAACATCTCTACGTGTTTCTATTAGTTGTTTTTTGGCATCTAGTATCCGTTCCCATAGTTGAGCCTCTTTCGTTATTTCAGGTTCATCATAGACAAGTTACGCAAGCATTTCCCAAACATTTTCTATTAAATTTAGATCTGGGCTTTTTGCAGGCCATTCCAAAGTAGTCATATTCACTTTAGCCATCCATTCTTTCATGAGTTTTGACACATGGATGCTGCAATTATCTTTCTGTAGAACGAAATCATTCCCTATCTCTCTTCTTATCCTTGGTATGGTTTTCTCGTCCAGCAACTGTTTGTATCTTTCGCTGTTCTGTCGTCCTTTCAGCCATTCCAACCATATATTTCCATTAGCAAAAATCATACCCCAAACCATAACTCCTCCTCCTCCCAACTGTCGTTTGTTCAGTACAGCAGGCTCACCCCTTCTCGACCGAGTACACCATCCATCGGGCCCATCAAACTTGAAACGCTTCTCATCAGTAAATATAACCTTCTTAAAGTCAACATGCTTTGTTAACCACCTTTTAGCACACTCCTGTCTTGCTCCTTTCTGTTTCTTTGTTAGTGTAATTTTTTTCTTAGCCTTTGCATACTTCAAACCAATCCTATGCAGCGTTCTTTGTACTGTTCGGACGTTTACATCCAATTCACATTTCTCCTTCACTTTTCTTGCTGTAACTTTTTCTCCAGATGTCAAAAGCCGTGTCACAGTCCTCTTCATTCTCCTTTCAGTCCTCTTGCCAATTGATCTTTTCCGTCCTCTCTTCTTTTTCCGCTCGGAGTTTGTCTTCAGTATGTATTCGACCGTTGATTTCGACAGCTTCAAATCCATGGCGATCCTTCTGATGCTGAGGCCATCATCCCGCTTCTTCCGTGCCAAACAAACGACTTCCTTTTGAATGCATTTTACCTCATTAAACTTAATTGTTTTGCCAGTAAAATAGAACAGATAATTGATTCAAATGATGACAGCTAAGTGTACAAGCAGAAAATTTGCATACAGCAACATATACATGAACTTAGCTCTTAATAAAATAGGATTTTTTGTCATGTCCGAAAAATAGTGTCGCGCAAGTTTTTGCAAAAATCACAAAAACTAAAATTATCAAAGCCAAACTAAAAAAAAATGATTACACTAGTAGTGGATTTTCACTCCTCAAATACGTACTTACAATCTCAAAAGTTTTTGGCACTAGTAACCACCTTGAAGTACTTTTTTCAAAGTGTCCGAAAAATATTGTCGGGCCCCTGTAACTTGTCTTTTTTTTATATGTGCCGTCATTTCAGGGCGTGGGCGATCATGGCTTTCCATGTCTCTCTATCCCTGGTGACTTTTAGAACGCTTTCCCCTGTTACACCAGGCAACCATCGTTCCGTCATCCACTTGATTAGTTCCTTCAAATATGTTATCCGCTGCTTTCCTCTGTCTCTTTGTCCCTTTATCTGGCCTGTTAGTATCAGGTTCTCCAAGCTCTCCTTCCTCATTGCATATCCCAGGAACTTCAGCTGTCTCTTCCTGATGCTCAGTATTAATTTCTTTTTTGTTTCCATCTTCTCCAAAACCTCATCATTGCTCACATGCACGATCCATGATATCCGCAGCATCTTTCTGTAGAACCACATTTCAGTCGCCTCAAGTTTTTCCTTCATCTTCGATGATATTGTCCAGTATTCACTGCCATGTTGAAGAACTTACATCACATAGCAATCTAGCAAAATTATCCTGTTTCTTAATACTTTACTCAATTCTGGAATGCTTCCTTCGCCATGCCAATTAGCCTTGTGATTTCTGTGCTGCACTTTCCGTTTTCTGTTAGAACACTTCCTAGGTATTTAAATTTTTCTACGGGCTTGAATTTAGTCCTCCCAACCTATAATTGGCATTTTGGGCTGCTCTTTTTGCTGATGACGGATCTTGTCATAACTTCTAGGGTCCTCAGAATAGTCTCACTGTACACTGTACACTGTACACTGTAAAAGTTGAATAGATAGTAACTTGTCAGTTATATTAAATTAAACTGCCCAATACAAAAATGTATATATATATAAAATTGCATATACAAAATTATATATATATATATATATATATATCGCCGACTGACGCCGATTCCGTCGGGTTTCAATCCTGGGTTAGGAAACGAACGGACTCTAAGCCATACTGATTAGCTGTAATACAGTGAAACAGATCTGTCTGTGGATGACTATAGTATATATATATATATATATATATATATATAAGTTCATAGTTTTGTCAAGTGTTTCATCTGGAGGTGTGCAACTTTTTCATTGTTTATGGAACAATACTTTTGCAGAACTGTTGTTTGACATAACTTAATGCTGTACAATATGAATACACTTAACTTCAAACTGCTAGCACCTGAACTGGCAAAAATAAGTGTGGCTACAGGCGAGATACCCGCAGACAAGCGATGAAAATAAAGAAATACCTAGCTAGCCAGACAGGGAGATATATAGATATATATAGATATACCATATTTCTTCAGTATCTCCCTGTCTGGCTAGCTAGGTATTTCTTTATTTTCATCGCTTGTCTGCGGGTATCTCGCCTGTAGCCACACTTATTTTTGCCAGTTCAGGTGCTAGCAGTTTGAAGTTAAGTGTAATACAGTGTGATACAGCGAAATAGATCTGTCTGCGGATGACTATATATATATATATATATATAGATATATAGATATATATAGATATACCATATTTCTTCAGTATCTATCTATATATATATATATATAGTCATCCGCAGACAGATCTATTTCGCTGTATCACAGCTCATCAGTACAATAAACATCCGATTGCTTTTTTAACCCAGAATTGAAACCCGACCGAATTGGCGCCAGTCGGCGATTCTACCTCTGAGCTATAGGCGCTCGGTAGAAGGAGGCAAACTTTTTAGCGTATCATGTATCATACGCCAGACTAGCCATATATATATATATATATATATATATACGAAAAAATCTATAAGTGAGCCACAACCTACCGCGGTTTCACCCTACAGATCGTCAGGGAACGAGGATACAGTGCTTAAGATTGCTAGCAAATAAATAGATCTTCACAAAAAGGAGAAACCACACCAACACAAAAATAGTGGGGTGAAAACTCTATTAGAAAAACAAACTTTATTTGAAAACTTCGTTTAAAAAAAAATATATTATCGTTAAGCTAGGAGGCCATTTCTTTGAAGCTTGCATTTGTTAAGGATTTCGGTTTTTGCGTTGAGTATGTCCTACGCGGGTTCGAACAAGGCTATTGCTAATTTCTCCTCCCCGCATAAATTGCAGAACTTACCACCTATATTATAGTTATTACATTCTTTTATTATTTCCCATTTTAGGATGGGGTCTTTTTTAATATTGGATTTAATCTTCCAGCTAAAGTGGTATTATGTCTGTATTTTTCATTTTTAAATGAAGTTTTATGATTATAATATCTTACTTTAAACGAGTCATGAGTTGCACCAATATACGTTTTTGGGTATTGGTCATACTCGTTTTTATAAATTTTAACTTTATAAACTACATTAGATTGATTACAGTTACCCTTAATAGGACAGTCAGATTTAAGTCTACAATTACATTTGCATTTAGGATTCTCTTGGATATTGGTAGTTTTCATTTTTCGTTTATTAGAGTTATTAATTAGTTTACCTATATTGGGAAGGAATGAATAACTCAGCTTGATAGTATTTCTATTAAAAAATTCTTAAGAGAACTTTACTGAAATGGTTATCAATTAGGTTAAAAAACATCTTTCCAATTTTAGATTTAACTTCTTTGTTATAGGGGGGTGTTAAACCATGTTATTTTTCTATATCTATTTCTATTCTTAGTCTTAGTATTATCAGGGTTTAAAAATTGAAGAACATCCTTATATCCACTTTTAATAAGTACTGATTGATAAATTTTTTTGCACTTATCAAAAATTTCTATGCTTGACGAATTAGTGGATAATCTATAGGCAATACTTGTAGGAATGCTCTTCAATATATGTGCTGGGTGATTAGATTTCTTGTTTACATAAATGGGGATATGATTGTTTTTAATATAGGGAGTGATATAACCGGTATTCAAATTAAGGGTAATATCTAAATAATTGACAATTCTAAGGTTATATTCAATTTCAATAGAAAATCCATATAGCTTAAAAAATTTTTGAAGTTTTTTTCTAAGTTTATCACCTATTTGAGGTGTACAGTAAACGACAATTATTAAACCATCGTCACGGTATAACCCATGATTATTGAAGTCGATAATTTCATTCAGCTTATATAGTAGGAAGCAACCAATCAGCTCCGCGACCTCTGCACCATCATATGCCCCCATAGAATTATCAAATCCTTCGGCATCAGGTTTTTTTTTATCTACAATTCATCATTGTAATACAAGAGGTTTTTACGGCAATGCCAAATTAATTCCATTTCAGCTATAGAAATGTTATTATATTCTTTTGCTAAATTTATAGTCTCTGTTAATAAGTTAGCTGTTATGAAAGGGTAAAAGTCTTTTATGTCATATTTTATAAACGCAGATTTTTTAAAACTTTTTAATTCTTTAAACCGCTTAATGCAATCTACTGTAGACTGCCACTAATTAATATTCAAGAACATTCTCAAATTATTACAAATTGCAAATATATATATATATATATTGCAAAATAAAAGGGGTGATTTTAAAATTTATTTTTATGCCTCATAAATGATGAAATAATTATTGTCCTAATACTTTTGCACAGTACTATATATATATGTGTGTGTGTGTGTGTGTGTGTGTGTGTGTGTGTGTGTGTGTGTGTGTGTGTGTGTGAAGATGATGAGCCAACGTTTTCATTAGTTTTTTATTTATTTTTTCCAGCGTTCTTACCTTTTTGTGCGGAGAGGGAGCAAGTAAAAAAAAAATAGTCTACACCGTCGATTGTCCCAACGGGGAAAATATAAGAACGACGGAAAAACTAAATATTCCATTCCTGTCATATTTAAAGAAACATACATACACATATATATAGTCATCCGCAGACAGATCTGTTTCGCTGTATCACAGTGGCGTCAGTCGGCGCTTCTACCTCTGGGCTATGGGCGCTCGGTAGAAGAAGGCAGACTTTTATGCATATTATCATTATACACGCCCAATAGGCAGAGTGCTCTAATTCATTTTTGAATGAGCGATGCGTACATGCCAGAGTAGCTACTGTTTTTCAAAGTCTACCGTTCTTCCAGAGTGCTCAATCAGGGTGTGAGAGCGTAAATATATATATATATTTTAATCATATCCACCCCAAGCAAGGCGGTAACGCCACTGATGTGCAGGGGGCTACATAAGAGTGAGAAGATTAGAAAAGGGAAAAACCGGAAACCCTAAACAGAAAACAAGGGATGGGCCTCTTCACCTGTTCAATAGACGTGAGTGGAGTGTGAACCGGGCGATAGTTTAGTCTATCTACTCCAATTAGTCTCTCTACTCAAATATATATATATATATATATATATATATATATATATATATATATATATATTCATTCAAGTTTCGTTAAAATGAGAGACAAGGTGCTATGATCAAATGTTTTATATTTTAAGACAGATTATATAAAATGTGCTGATCGTGTCTGGAAAATAAAACATTCTTATGACTCTACAAACATGCATGAAACAATCTGTATATTCAGTTACAAGTAAAATTCAATTCATCATTGATAATGGCTAAACGGATAGTCGAAAACGCTTGGATAAATAGAATATTCGGACCTTTTTTTAATAATTATATGTACTGAAAAGAAAATAACTTGAGAAATTATATTAAAAAACACTTAAGCATAGCAATTTAGCAATTTGTCTGTCAATTTTAACGAACCTTGCATAAAAGATGGATTGCTTCCTAAATACACTATATATATTATTTTCATATATATATATACATGAAAATATGAATATATATATATATATATATATATATATATAGTGTGTTTAGGAAGCAATCCAAGTTTCATTAAAAATGACAGACAAATTGCTATGTTTAATTGATTTTAATATAATTTTTCAAGTCATTGTAAAACATTTTTCTTCTCAGTACAAATAACTATTCAAAAATTGTCCGAATATATTATTTATACATATATATATATATCATATAGTAGACGTATAAACACTATACAGTGTTCTGTATACTGTAAAAATAATGTGTATGGACTCGTGCTGCGACCTAGTGGAAAAATTAAAACAGCGACCAGTCTAGAATTCGAATAAAGATATATGATAAATAAAAGATTACTTATTCAATTTCATCTAAATGGTTCGCCAGTTGAGAACCATTAAGACAAAATTCAGTCTTATAAACTAATTCTAAAAATGCTTCGTTCGGGGTTAGAAGTGTTAGCAAATATTTTCTCCTATGTTGGTAATTTTATTAATAGGTACCTTCTGAGATCAAACAAACTTATTAAATAAATGGAATCAGATATTAAGAAATTACATACATGAAAGTATTTGTTACCACACTTGGTGCCAGGTTAACAGCTAGATTACTAGAACCCTTTTTGTATCATCCATGAAATAAAGAATATGAGGATAAATCTATTTCGGTTATTTAGTTTGGTGAAATTGTGGTAGTTTCTTACCGACCCTGTGTTTTTTTTTTAAATCTTTAATTGGTAACAATATTGTGACGCCGGCGAGAAGAAAAGAACACAAACACAGATGAAGATGTTATAAACTTGTATTTTCAGGAAAAGAGAGAAAAGAAGAAAGGATAGTCTCTTGCCAACAGTCCGATTTGCGGAACTTATCTGAAAGATGCGTCGTTTTAACAGTTTATATTTTCTGTGTCATTATAGCTGGGTCGCAGAAATAGAGCCATGACTTCTGTGCTGCAGTTGCTGTCAAATCCCCTCACGTATCCTGGGTCTAGATGACGGAGAGCAGACGGGGACGTCTTGTCTGTAAGGTCCCAACAAACAAAAGAGGAAAGGAGTTTGTAAACCCGCTCACGTTGGGAGTTTGTTGAAAATCTAAAAAGGTAGCCCGAGATTGGTCGTTTTTCATCCAATAATGAGGCACCCAGTTGGCGACTCCGTAATAATTTCTATAGAATACATGGTAGATGATACTCAGCTTTTGTGCATATACATGTTTGTGCATGAGAATGAATGTGCAGAATTTCTATGTGTATATTTAGAGCTCAAGTTTCTTTAATAACAATGGTGAAATGTTCAATGTTCACGTCTCAAATTAAGCATGAAATTAACGTTTAAATGTTTTAAAATAATTGTTTAAAAAAGGTTTTCATGGAAAAAAGAAAACAAGAGCTTCATGTTGAAATTGTTTTTGTTTTAGTCATATTCGCTGAATTTGTCTTCTGATGAATTTGACGATTTCTCGCTTTGTACTAAAATTGATGGAGTCGTCTTGTAGAAATGTTCTCCTTACTTGTTAAGTGGAATTTTAATTGGTAGATTTTGGAATTATCTTTAATTTGTTTGATGTTGTTTGTTTGTTTGCTGAGAGAGAAGTTTTAATCCATTTATCTTAATTATTGTTGAACTGGTGTTTTTGAAGTGTGTTTCAGTCTGCAGGGAATTTTCCTCTTATGTCTGAATTTAAGTTCTTTTAGAGCTTGTTGCAGGTTCGATCTCGCTGGTCGCGCTGTCTTTCCTCACTGGCAAATTTTAAGCGCGCTTTTGTTTATAAACTGAGTTCCTCATGTACCGTAACAAGAGGATTTTTGGCGGGTAATTTCAAATTCCTAGAACACTGAATTGCTAGAATGGTATGATCTCGAATTGACCAGTCAGCGATTGCTTCTAAGGTTTATTATGCTCCCTATTCACCTGGTAAAAGGGTTTGATGAACGATTGGAACTATTAAAACAATTCAATTTTTGATTTTTAATATTTTTTATCTTTACTCATATTTCGAATTCAGTTTGAGTTGTAACAGTAACCCACCCCAGATTGAAAGTGGTTTCCGTGGGGTAGAAAAGAAAAAGAGTTTTCAATATGTTATGGATCCTTACCTGTAACTCCAGAATGAACTCTTCCTAACACTATATATACTACGCCTCTCAAGAGAGAGAGGGTCGAGTTGGTAGTAGTTCACTCCAAATCAGACTGACAGTCATACTAACACCTTCCACATTCTGTATTGTTATTTCTTGTTAAAATATATTTGTTATTTCTATCCTTGTTATCGTGTTGTTCTTTTCGGACCTCAACCTGGTCCATAACAAGATAACTATTCTAAAAGTTTATTTTCTCACTCTTCTCATCTTTGGGCAAATTCTTTCCAATAACTTTTTTCCTGCCACCTACAACCTTTCTTGTTGATATGGCAATTCTTGCAGATTGTACTTACCTGTAACTCCAGAATGAAATCTTTCTAACACTATATATACTGCGCCCCTCAAGAGAGAGAGAGAGAGAGAGAGTGTGTCGAGTTGGTAGTAGTTCACTCCAAACTAGACTGACAGTCATACTAACACCTTCCACATTTTGTATTGTTATTTCTTTTTAATATATATTTGTTATTTCTACCCTTCTACCCGTATATACACACACATACACACACATATATGTACACACGCATACACACACATATATACATACATATGCGCACACACATATATATACTCACATATATATGCACACACATACACACACACATATATACACACATATATGCGCACAAGCATATATATACACACACATATATGCACACACATATATGACCTTAACCTGGTCCCTAACACAATATGTATGGTATGTTTTGAATTTTTGTTGCCAGTATACACGTCTGCCAGATTGAGTAGTTTTGCTCGTAGTGTTATTAATTGGGTTTGCAGTACTTAGATTTGTATCGATGGAAATTGACTGTTCTGACTGATCCTTAGCAGTTTCATTCGTTGATTTAGTAATAGGGTTATAGTTATCTAGGTAGACTGCTTTTAGTCTATCAATACTAACTGTTGTTTTCTTGATCATGTATAATAAAGTATTCCGGATCTCTGGAAAGAATTTTGTGAGGTTCAGAATAAGCAAGCGTCAGCGGTTCTCTTAAGGAACACGTAATCACAACGGAATGAAACAAACCCTGTCGCTAGTATATACTCTGCCTGAGGATCAAAGAATTGCCCTGGCAAAACCAATTCAGTGCCGAAAAGTAGTTCGGCAGTAGTGCATTTTAAGTCTTCTTTCAAACTGTTTCTAATAGACATCGTGACCAATGGTAAGCGGTTCAACCACGAACAGTCGTCGAATGTAGCTGTGAATGCGGCTTTTAAATGATGGTGGAATCGCTCAACAACACCTTTTGTGAAAGGATGCTACGCAGTTGTAGATATATGGGTTACACCTAGTAAATTCTAGGCGTGCTTTTGTTTGTATACTGAGTTCCTCAAATGCTGTAACAGGAGAATTTTTGGCAGGGAATTTCAAGTTCCTGGAATGTTGAATTCTTAGAATGGTGTGATCTCGAATTGACCAATCAGCGATTGTTACAAAGGTTTATTGCGCTCCCTATTCATTTGGAAAAACGTTTTGATGTAAGATTATCGCTTGACACTATTAAAACAAATAAATGTTTAATTTTATATTTTTATCTTCACTCATATTTTGAATTCAGGATGAGCTGTAACAATCTCACTGTTAATTACGAAATTTTAAATTATTGTTACAGTATTCTTAATTTTTCTAGAAAGCATCTTCAAACTTTCAGTTAATGCCAAAGTACATAAAGAAAATTAAATATTAGACTAATGAAAGTATTTGTTAATTTTAAAAATTAAATAACTTAGTACAGTTAGAACTGGAAAACTTTATGTTACTTTTGTTCTTCCGCCTTATAAATTCATCTGACTTAATCTGTCATTCACACGTCAAAAACAAGTTACCGCGGTTAAAACGTTCCTCTTATTTTCAACTGCATTTTTCTGCTATAAATGTAAGTAACATTTGTTTCAAATTACATAAAGCAAACTTTTCTAATATTTTTCACAAATAACTTTTGGAAAAGGTATAAGTTTTTTTTAAAAAGATTTTACAACTTTTGTTTACAATTTCTAAAAAATGGTGGACATCATGGATTTTTCTCCTGAGGCAAAAAACGAGATTTTTTAATCAGAAGTTAAAATATTTAGGAAAGGATGGAACAATTTAATAAGATAAAAAATATATTTTGGTTTTTCCTCTAAAGAATATCATAAGAATATTGACGGTAAAACTTTCATCAAATTTATTGTTGTTATTCATGCTCTTTTTAGTGAAAAAGTACTGATTCATAATATATATATATATATATATATATATATATATATATATATATATATATGTGCACACACACATATATATACACACATATTTGCACACACATACACACACATATATACACACATATATGCACACACATATACGCACACACATATATATATATACACACATATATGCGCACACACATACACACACATATATACACACATATATGCGCACACACATATATATACACACACATATATGCACACACATACACACATATATATACACACATATATATGCACACACACATACACACACACATATATATACACACATATATATGCGCACACGCATATATATACACACATATATGCACACACATACACACACACACATATATATACACACACATATACACACACACACACACACGCATACATATAGATATATTGGAAAGTCTGTTTCACGCTTAAACGCAATTTTCAGACCTGAAAAGCATAAAACAATCCGTTTCTATTCGGTGTTGAACGTTGTGTTAACACAACTTATATAAACGTCTTACAAATGGCAACAAAGATGAGGACAATAATATAAATACTGTAAATACTACCTCATCTCAGAAATATAGTGAAATATATAATCACTTAAGTGCCATACGTGATACATGCTTTGGTGACCGAGTCACTTTTTAAATAATCTGACGAGGCAGACCATTTTAGTCAGATGGAAGTTTTAAGACTATATAAAGTCTAGATCTTGGCTGTGAAAAAAAGAAGACTCCCGCTGGCTTCCGATTCCCGGCGGCTCCTTTGTGTGCGTGAATTCTCTCTGGCTGCCCTACTGCTCCACACGAACGTCACCAACGAAGTATAAAAATATGAGATTTTATTTTTTTTATATACGTTTTCCCAGTCGTTTCCAGCGGTAGTATACTACATATACACAACTTAAAAAATCTGTCTTAGAGAATGAAACATGAAAAATTTTCTGGAACTCTAATCTTAAAACGTATCTCCCAATCCTGGTCAGATGACGAGATCTAAGAAAAAAAGAAAGCATATCAAACAGTGTTTCAGAGGACCAAAGTGTAAATTTAAAAGAAAGAGAAATGATATATTTGCCAGAGATCTGTTAAAATTAGGGAAATGATGATTATCATTAAATAATCAAACTGGCAGCTTCTTCTTCTTCTTCTTCTTCTTCTTCTTCTTCTTCTTCTATGTGCCATGTCCATTCAAGACGTAGGCAATCATGGCTTTCCACATCTTCCTATCACTGGTGGCTCTTAGAACGCTTTCTCCTGTTACACCATGCAACCCGCGTTCCGTCATCCAACTGATTAGGTTCTTCAAATATGTTCTTTGCTGCTTTCCTGTCTTTATTTCCCTCTATCTGGCCTGTTAGTATCAGGTTCTCCAAGCCCTCCTTCCTCATTGCATGTCCCAGGAACTTCATCTGTCTCTTCCTGATGCTCAGTATCAATTTCCTTTTCGTTTCCATCCTTTCTAAAACTTTATCATTGCTCACATGCTCGATCCATGATATCCGCAAATTCTTTCTGCAGAACCACATTTCAGTTGCTTCAAGTTTTTCCTTCATCTTTGATGATATTGTCCAGCATTCACTGCCATATTGAAGAACCGACATCACATAGCAATCCAGTACTCTCTTCTTTGTTCCTAGTAAAAGTTTCCTGTGTCGTAATACTTTATTCAACTTCTGGAATGCTTCTTTTGCCATGCCAATTCACCTTCGAATCTCTGTCGCACTTTCCGTCTCCTGTTAGAACATTTCCCAGATATTTAAATTTTTGTACCTGCTTGATTTTAATATCCCAGACCTGTATTTGGCATTTTCGGCTGCCCTTTTTGCTGATGACCATGCATTCGGTTTTCTTGCAGTTTATTTGTAGTCCTTTCTTGTCACTCTCTTCAGCTACCTCCTGTAGGGAGTTTGTACTTTTCTTTCCTTGTCTGCAATCAGCACTGTACCGTCTGCGTATCTTATGTTGTTCAAATTGTGGCCGCCGATGATATATCCAAAGAATGTCATGTTTCATTGTCAGATGACTTGATAGAGGTCTCACTATTGGAATGTTACGACAGTCGAACGAAAAATAGGATTTCTGGTCAAAAATTGTTTCTACCTACAACATTGTGTTACTTAAAAAGTTAACAGCTCGTTGCTCACAAAAAGTCCAGTGTAAAACTTTGACAGTCTCCGAGATCTTCGCACTAAACGGGCAACTATGGAATTCTTTGATTTTCATATGCAACATTGGCCTTTGCTGTATGCAGGTTTTATATTAGGCCATCGCAGTAAGGTAATGGTCCTTTACTCTCAACGAGTCTGGGGAAGGACTTCATACAAAAAAGAAAAAAAAAACTTTCACAGGCTGAGAAGTGAGAAGGTTTTATAGGTAATCTCGTTAGCGTAAATCTTTTTTGTCTTTCACATTAAAGATAATTGTGTCTAGAACTATTTGATTGTGAAGACGTGGGTTAGCAGTAAATTGTATATTTAAATGAACAGGAAAATCATTACATATACAACGCATCCAGATAACAACACTTCTTTTTCTAAATAATGGAGAAATAAGCACAAACTGAGATCCAAAGAAATCAGAGAGAGGGAGAGACAGAGAGACAGAGACAGAGAGATTTATAGACGTGTCATATATCTGATACCATCCCATAATTTAACATGGGAACGTTTAGTCGCAATTATGTTTTCTCACGTCGTGTTAGCGAATAATAGTGTTTGTTTTGTATCAGTAAATCTCGGAAGACATCGCGTCGATTTCATGCATTCTTTAAGAGGAAAGTCTTTACTGCAGAAAATATTGAAAAAAATATCTAAGAGAAAAATTTTAAGTTCTACTTTGGTTATACGCTTTTTCTATTTCATTATAACTCTTTCTTGTCTTTCTTTCATTCTTACTCAATGGTATATCTCCCTCTCCATATATATATATATATATATATATATATATATATATATATATATATATGTGTGTGTGTGTGTGTGTGTGTGTGTTTGGAGAGGGTGCATTGTGGGGGTAATTAGAAATTCGTATTTAACGGTTATTTCTTTCAATTACAGAAAATGGATATCGACTAAATTGTTGCGACGTTAAATTATCGTCAAATATAGATAGATAGATAGATAGATAGATAGATAGATAGATAGATAGATAGATAGATAGATAATGAACTGTGTCTGAGATAGATAGATAGATAGATAGATAGATAGATAGATAGATTTTTTTTAATCATATCACCCCGAGCAAGGCGGTAACGCCACTGATGCGCAGGGGGCTACGTAACAATGAAAAGATTGGGAAAGAGAAAGACGGAGACCACATCCTAACCAGGGAACAAGGGATGAGCCTCTTCAACTGTTCAATAGATGTGGGTGGAGTGTGAACCGGGCGATAGTTTAGTCTACCTACTACCGACATAGATAGATAGATAGATAGATAGATAGATAGATAGATAGATAAGATAGAACAGATAGGATAGATAGATAGATAGATAGATAGATAGATAGATAGATAGATAGATAGATAGATAGATAGATATGACAGATAGATAGATAGATAGATAGATAGATAGATAGATAGATAGATAGATAGATAGATAATGAACAGACTAGGATAGATAGATAGATAGATAGATAGATAGATAGATAGATAGATAAGATATGAACAGACTAGGATAGATAGATAGATAGATAGATAGATAGATAGATAGATAGATAGATAGATAGATAGATAGATATGAACAGACTAGGATAGATAGATAGATAGATAGATAGATAGATAGATAGATAGATAATGAACAGACTAGGATAGATAGATAGATAGATAGATAGATAGATAGATAGATAGATATGAACAGACTAGGATAGGATAGATAGATAGATAGATAGATAGATAGATAGATAGATAGATAGATAGATAGATAATGAACAGACTAGGATAGGATAGATAGATAGATAGATAGATAGATAGATAGATAGATAGATAGATAGATAGATAGATAGATATCGAAAGCGACGTATTCACGGGTATCTATGCATGAACCAACTGGTGTTTTATCAATTTGCTAAATACTTAGACATCAATTACTACTTTTTTCATATTTTGTGATCAATTTATAATCTGTAAGCCACATCACTGTTAATCACGAGCAATTAAATACTTCTGTTTTTGTCATTACATTAAATTAATTTATCGTTCTAACCTTTATCCCTTTTACAATCTCTTGAGGATACGTAATTAGCGTGTTTCCATCGATAAATTCACTTGCCGTGATTTCGCTATAAGAGAAAAATAAAATCAAACACCTTCACGTTTAATATCGGTTAATTTGTTAGCATGTTTCGTCGTCTAGTAGTGGTTAACAAGTGAAGCCTTGCCGAACATTTCTACTATAATGAGTTCGAAACTGATGAAGTACAACATTGATCTGGCTGTGGGCCAGTCTAATCAAATCTTGGAAACGACCTGGTGTGATTAATAAAGTGTTTGTTAAATTGGCCATGTTCTATTTCTGTATCAAATGTATCTTGTTTAATTGTTTGATAAAAACATAGACTAAGAGATATAACGGACCAACAAACTTTACTAACTACAAAGGTCAGGAATGACATTTTACGACCTAAAGGAATATGGCACATAGAGGAATGTGGTGAACTCATCAGTACAAACGCAAAAGTGACCTCGGATCGCTTTCAGACATGCTTGTGTTAGCATCGAGGCACTTTCGCATGTCTCTCTCTTGATATGGGCTTCTCTGCAACACGTCAAGATCCGAGTCTGAAGTCGACAGTTAGGAAAACACGCGCGGTTTCTTGGGAAGTCGGGTCCGTGGGCATTTTTTGTTCCTCAAGTTTTCTGTGGTTATTTCTTTGACACCTCTCGTCTCTTTCCCCTATCTCTCTGTTATTACCATACCTGTTAAGAGAGCAATTGGTTAGAGGTTTTCTGCTAATCTCAATAGACTCTTTGCTTAAACAACATCAAGGAAGAAATAAAATATTTGTCAACTCTTAAAGCCACGTCTACCAACATTTCGTCAGATGATCGATAGAAAGATATGTACATGATAGATATTAACAGAATGGGACAACACAGTGACGCACACACACGCAGTGGATATTGACTCGGAACGAGAAATCAGAGAGCCGAGTTCGAATTCCAGTTGAATTACTTGCATTCACTTCCGCGCAAATACCCTTGGGAAAGGTATTAATCCGTCTCTTCCTTCCAGTTATGTGCTAAATTACAGGACAGATTGGGTTCTATAGCCTTGGTCGGCAACCAGTCTACCGCAGAAAGCAATGGCAACCTATTGCGGGATAATCTTCTGCCCAGTCAGTCATGTCTCTTTCGAGACATGATCGCCCAAGCGTGTATCACGTATGGCAATTAACTGACTGACTGATTATTTTTAATAATGATGTCATGTATTTTTTGTAAGAATACATTTATTTATCAACGATGCAGTTGTGAAAATTATTGTTGACTAATTTTTTTATGTATCTTAGTTCGCCCAAAAATATTCTTTGGGAGGAGGAATTTTGGTGTGCTCTATTTAAGAACTTTGTTAATACAGCTATTTTTTCTTTATCTATCTGGTATTGGCTATTAGAGTTAAGAAGCGAAGGGTTCTTATGACGTTTTATTTTTATACATATAAGTGATAAATTCGTTGTTTTTTTTTTCTATATTAACATCAAGGAATGGGATTTTCTTATTGTTTATGAGTTCATAGGTAAATTTTAGCGATGAGTCATTTTCAGAATTTGATTTCAGATTTAACATTTCTTGTATAAATTTCCTGTTTATCGGTTATTTTAAACACTTTGTTTTCAATAAACTTCAAAACCCAATTTGTTATTTTTACGTACTAAAATGATATAGAGGAACGGTAAAGATTTTTTTGTATTTCGTGTTTATGTGTGAATTCGAACGGAGAATCTGCCATCGAATTTAATTCACACATGAATGGAATGCACAATTGTTTTAGACGATGGTTAAGAAATTCAGGGATTAGGTTTTTATGACTGAAGACTATTAATCAGTGAATTGTTTGCTGTCTTAAAATCATTTAAAAAAATTACCCATTGAGGAATGTATTTCCGCCAAAAGTATGGCGGACCTGAAACCACCACGTTTAATTTCGTTGTTTTTGATTTATTTTTACTTTTTTCAGTGCAGTCCTATCGATTGTTACTTAAACTTTCCGATTATCATAAAGAAAAATTGAAAACTGACAATATTTAAACAAATTTGGGTGGGGTCAGTTTCTCATGTAATGTTATAGTAAATGACCATTTTTTAAACCATTGTAAGGTTGTATGAAAAACTGGCCTTCCCTCTAAAATCGTTTAAATATTTAAATTTTTCAAATTTCTTTTGTCATTCGTAAAGTTTACAGTGTAAAAGATAATATTGCACTGACAAAAGTCCCAAAACTTTGATAATGAACACATATACAGGTGGCGGTAATGTTGTACCGGCGACTGGTGTCAAAATGGAGGCTCGATTTACTATAACGTTGTATGAGAAACTGATCCCCACCACCAGAAAATGTTTAAATATTAAAATTTTGAAAAAATTTTTTTTATCAATCGTAAAGCTAACGGGGGTAATCGATAGGACTGCGCTGATAAAAAAATAAACAAAACAACAACAAAAAAAAAAACGAAATTAAACGTGGTGGTAGTCTGCTTCAGGTTTGCCAAAACGTATGATTACATAAAAAATATTCATGATAGGGTTGGCTGTACTTTTAGCAAGAAATC
Source organism: Ascarosepion bandense (assembly GCA_037127315.1). Classification (NCBI taxonomy): domain Eukaryota; kingdom Metazoa; phylum Mollusca; class Cephalopoda; order Sepiida; family Sepiidae; genus Ascarosepion; species Ascarosepion bandense. The sequence continues at coordinate 1,417,078 of JBBBDQ010001617.1, read as the reverse complement.
TTGTAGCAATTTCAGATTACTCCTGTTTCACTTTGGGATGTGGGTTGTGGTGCAATGGATATCGGCCCATAATGAGAAATCAAAGAGCCGAGTTCGAATTCCAGTTACGCACAAATGCCCCTGGGAAAGGTATTAATCCATCTCTTCTCCCTGCAGCTATGGGTTGAATAGCAAGACAGATTGGGTTTCATAAGCATGATTAGCAACCAGTCTAACGCAGAAAAAAATGGCAATCTACTGAGAAAAAATCTTTAGCCTAGTCAGTCATGGATTGAAAGAAACATCATTGCCCAGGCGTGTATCATGCACGTGTGTGTGTCGCATGTACCCTAGGTGGATTGAGCCAGCTTCCTCCCCGAGAAAGTTTCAATGGGATTTGTTTAAGGACAGGGTCGCAAATCTTACCCTGTTATTTAACCCATAAGTGGAGGGAAGGAACGGATAAATATATTTCCCAAGGGTACTAGCGCGTAAGTGAATGCAGGGAATTCAACTGGAATTCGAAATCGGCTCACCGATTTCTCTTTCCGAGCCGACATATCCGTCAATAAACGCTTACAGCACCTGATATTCCCAAGCGGTCACCCATCTTAGTACTGACCAGACTCAACTGCGGTGATCTAGAGAGACCCTGTGTATTCAACGTGATATGACCGTAAGTGCATCATATATGGCACTTAATTAACAAAATGAAATTACGTCCAGCTTAAATTTTAAATGACTTACTGGTGGTTTCAACCACCTTCTGTAAAGTTTCTGATTTGGTCAGACCGCCAAAACGGTAAGGATGAACAAGATGGACTCATTAGATTCTCATTGGGTGCTCTTCATATATTCGGCCTTGTACCACGTCTAAGTTACACTTGGTAAATCGCTATAAGTAGAATTTCATATTACACCCTAAAAGATATTATAATTAAATATTTATAATTGTTAAGACATGCGTGTAACTTAAATGAGATTTCAAGCATGTACCGTTTCAGAAAACCTGGTCAGAACACTTATTTGTTATTAATGTTTATTTAGTTCTGAGAATCAATCAAATGGGATGCTTAACGCAACCATAAGATTTTAAATTATCCCCTGAAATCGTTTATTTGTTATTGATGTTATTTAATCCTGGTAAGAATGGGAAGTCCTACCAGGATTTATTATCCATGGTTACAATTTTAACTGCAAAAGAGCCTCAGATGACACTGTGTTCATGGCCGACACATCACATAAAGAAGCCCTATAAAAACAGTAAAGAAATAAAGGGAAGAAAAGAGAAATGATGATTTGTGAAACAACAGAAGGTTTGGCTTGTCAGCAAATTCAACAGCCCGAGAGGCGAGCAACAATTTCGAAATATATTAATCAAGCAAGTACAGAAATTTAACTGCCTGGAATTTGGAAAATTGGAAATATGTTAATCAAGCAAGTACAGAAATTTAACTGCCTGGAATTCGGAAAATTGGAAACATGTTAATGAAGCATGTACAGAAATTTAACTGCCTGGAATATGGAAAATTGGAAATATATTAATCAAGCAAGTACAGAAATTTAACTGCCTGGAATTTGGAAAATTGGAAATATGTTAATCAAGCAAGTACAGAAATTTAACTGCCTGGAATTTTGAAAATTGGAAATATGTTAATCAAGCAAGTACAGAAATTTAACTGCCTGGAATTTTGAAAATTGGAAATATGGTAATCAAGCAAGTATAGAAATTTAACTGCCTGGAATTTGGAAAATTGGAAATATGTTAATCAAGCATGTACAGAAATTTAACTGCCTGGAATTTGGAAAATTGGAAATATGTTAATCAAGCATGTACAGAAATTTAACTGCCTGGAATTTGGAAAATTGGAAATATGTTAATCAAGCAAGTACAGAAATTTAACTGCCTGGAATTTTGAAAATTGGAAATATGGTAATCAAGCATGTACAGAAATTTAACTGCCAGGAATTTGGAAAATTGGAAATATGTTGATCAGTCAAGTACAGAAATTTAACTACCTGGAATTTGGAAAATTGGAAATATGTTAATCAAGCAAGTACAGAAATTTAACTGCCTGGAATTTTGAAAATTGGAAATATGGTAATCAAGCAAGTATAGAAATTTAACTGCCTGGAATTTTGAAAATTGGAAATATGTTAATCAAGCAATACAGAAATTTAACTGCCTGGAATTTTGAAAATTGGAAATATGGTAATCAAGCATGTACAGAAATTTAACTGCCAGGAATTTGGAAAATTGGAAATATGTTGATCAGTCAAGTACAGAAATTTAACTACCTGGAATTTGGAAAATTGGAAATATGTTAATCAAGCAAGTACAGAAATTTAACTGCCTGGAATTTGGAAAATTGGAAATATGTTAATCAAGTAAGTATAGAAATTTAACTGCCTGGAATTCGGAAAATTGGAAATATGTTAATCAAGCAATACAGAAATTTTAATGCCTGGAATTTGGAAAATTGGAAATATGTTAATGAAGCATGTACAGAAATTTAACAGCCTGGAATTTGGAAAATTGGAAATATGTTAATCAAGCAATACAGAAATTTTAATGCCTGGAATTTGGAAAATTGGAAATATGTTAATCAAGCAAGTACAGAAATTTAACTGCCTGGAATTTGGAAAATTGGAAATATGTTAATCAAGCAATACAGAAATTTTAATGCCTGGAATTTTGAAAATTGGAAATATGTTAATCAAGCAAGTACAGAAATTTAACTGCCTGGAATTTGGAAAATTGGAAATATGTTAATCAAGCAATACAGAAATTTTAATGCCTGGAATTTTGAAAATTGGAAATATGTTAATCAAGCAAGTACAGAAATTTAACAGCCTGGAATTTGGAAAATTGGAAATATGTTAATCAAGCAATACAGAAATTTTAATGCCTGGAATTTGGAAAATTGGAAATATGTTAATCAAGCAAGTACAGAAATTTAACTGCCTGGAATTTGGAAAATTGGAAATATGTTAATCAAGCAATACAGAAATTTTACTGCCTGGAATTTGGAAAATTGGAAATATGTTAATCAAGCAAGTACAGAAATTTAACTGCCTGGAATTTGGAAAATTGGAAATATGATTATCAAGCACTCCCAGAAATTTAACTGCCTAGAATTTGGAAAATTGGAAATATGTTAATGAAGCAATACAGAAATTTAACTGCCTGGAATTTGGAAAATTGGAAATATGTTAATCAAGCAAATACAGAAATTTAACTGCCTGGAATTTGGAAAATTGGAAATATGTTAATCAAGCAAGTACAGAAATTTAACTGCCTGGAATTTGGAAAATTGGAAATATGATTATCAAGCACGCCCAGAAATTTAACTACCTGGAATTTGGAAAATTGGAAATATGTTGATCAGTCAAGTACAGAAATTTAACTGCCTGGAATTTGGAAAATTGGAAATATGTTAATGAAGCAATACAGAAATTTAACTGCCTGGAATTTTGAAAATTGGAAATATGTTAATGAAGCAATACAGAAATTTAACTGCCTGGAATTTGGAAAATTGGAAATATGTTAATCAAGCAATACAGAAATTTAACTGCCTGGAATTTGGAAAATTGGAAATATGTTAATCAAGCATGTACAGAAATTTATCTGTCTGGAATTTGGAAAATTGGAAATATGTTAATGAAGCAATACAGAAATTTAACTGCCTGGAATTTTGAAAATTGGAAATATGTTAATCAAGCAAGTACAGAAATTTAACTGCCTGGAATTTGGAAAATTGGAAATATGTTAATCAAGCATGTACAGAAATTTATCTGTCTGGAATTTGGAAAATTGGAAATATGTTAATGAAGCAATACAGAAATTTAACTGCCTGGAATTTGGAAAATTGGAAATATTTTAATGAAGCAATACAGAAATTTAACTACCTGGAATTTGGAAAATTGGAAATATGTTAATCAAGCAAGTACAGAAATTTAACTGCCTGGAATTTGGAAAATTGGAAATATGTTAATCAAGCAATACAGAAATTTAACTGCCTGGAATTTGGAAAATTGGAAATATGTTAATCAAGCAATACAGAAATTTTACTGCCTGGAATTTTGAAAATTGGAAATATGTTAATCAAGCAAGTACAGAAATTTAACTGCCTGGAATTTGGAAAATTGGAAATATTTTAATGAAGCAATACAGAAATTTAACTACCTGGAATTTGGAAAATTGGAAATATGTTAATCAAGCAAGTACAGAAATTTAACTGCCTGGAATTTGGAAAATTGGAAATATGTTAATCAAGCAATACAGAAATTTAACTACCTGGAATTTGGAAAAATGGAAACATGGTAATCAAGCAAGTAAAGAAGTTTAACTGCCTCGAATTTGGAAAATTGGAAATATGTTAATCAAGCAAGTACAAAAATTTAACTGCCTGGAATTTGGAAAATTGGAAATATGTTAATCAAGCAATACTGAAATTTAACTACCTGGAATTTGGAAAAATGGAAACATGGTAATCAAGCAAGTAAAGAAGTTTAACTGCCTCGAATTTGGAAAATTGGAAATATGTTAATCAAGCAAGTACAAAAATTTAACTGCCTGGAATTTGGAAAATTGGAAATATGTTAATCAAGCATGTACAGAAATTTAACTGCCTGGAATTTGGAAAATTGGAAATATGTTAATCAAGCAAGTACAAAAATTTAATTGCCTGGAATTTGTTTTAATAGAAGTTGGAAAATGTGGTATAGAATTTCGAAGAGGCACTGAAATAATTAAAACCTCTCAAAGGTTGAAAAAAATATGAAGAAAATTTCCTTAGCAAAGACAAAAAAGTGCTCAACTTCTATGTAATATTAATCCTTCCATATGAAGTGAAAGCTAGACAATTTCCTCAAAGACAAAGAGGAGAACTGAATTCATATGTCGCTCTACAGAAGGATGTTAGTAATAATATTGAACAAATCTTGGAAGATTCAAGGAAAATGGTTGCCGAAAACAACACCATCAGTTAGAATCAGAATGAGACAGTAGAAGATTCTAAGATACATAATGAGGAAAGAGCGTTCGGCAAATTTGAAACACATGGTCATGTGGGAAGAGGTAAAGGAAAGCATAGAGTATCTACCAAGCTCGCCTGTGTAAATGGATGAAAGAATTGAAGGGATGGATAGTATGGAAATATTTCTTACGGTTTGCAAAGAATAGGGTGTTGTGAGAAGCCATGATCGACTACCTTTTTAAAGGACACGACATATTTCAAAAGAAGGTCTAATTGTACGTGGCTGTCATCGTATTTTCGATTGTCTTTCCCTTCCACATGATTGCTTCCCCGACAGCTTCGGTATCCTTATCCGTCTATCACCCTTCTGCTGGCATTTCCTATATCTAACCTCTCTTTCTGTTCACCTTCCCCTATGTAACCCCCTATGCAATAGTGGCAGTGGAATGTCTTGCTTGGGGTGAAATGATTAAAAAAATGTCTGTCAGGAAGCGATTAGTATTCACGGAAGCAGTATGGCATATAAGCTCGTCGACAAACGAAATGACAGATATGCTGACCAACAGCTAAATATATAAGCGAAACCCAGACAAAAGGCAAAGTTAGTTTAATTTAACTAAGTACCAAGAGGACATTATTGTATAAGTATCACGGGAAGCGATGACATGTTACGAATTGAAATGATGTTACCAGTCTTTGCTTCCTTTAGCGATTGAATCTTTCACGACGCAAAAAGTTTTCATATCTTAGTCACAAGCATTGCTTTCTTCTTCAACCAAGAACAAATCAGCAATATATATATATATATATATATATATATATATATATATATATATATAGCTGCGTATCTGTATATATATATACACACACATCAACAAACACACATCCACACACATATATGTATACACACACATATATGTATGCACAGACATATTAATATCGCTGCTTTATTCCCTGTTGAACCAAAACGTAATGCTGGTGACTACTGTATAAAAACATATATATATATATATATATATATATATATATATATATATATGTTTCTGTTCATATCTATCTCTTATTCTGCATATATATATATATATATGCAGAATAAGAGATAGATATGAACAGAATGTGATAAGAACATAGATAGATAGATAGATAGATAGATAGATAGATAGATAGATAGATAGATAGATGTAATGACGTAGTTGGTGGAAGCCTCGTGTTCACTTACCGCTACTACAGAATGAAGTTCACTAACTGGTATATACCTCCCTTTAAACAGACTAATTTCAATTAGCTCACCTATTAGACGATCTCGGGTGTTCGGGTCATGATCTCGTGTCCAATAAATCACAACGGTCATAGGTTCACCCCATGTACTGCAGCCGTAGCTGTTCAACCGATAAGAAACCAGAAATATTAATTTAGGAATTGAAAACCATTATTCATTCCTTGAATGAAAGCGCTGTCGTTTCTTTCCCAAAAGTCCAGTCGTAGACTACACTCACATTTTTTACAATTCGCCTCAGGTTAAAATTTATAATTTTGCTTAAAATAGAATTCTGATAAAAAAATGATATCGAGGCGAACTGAGTAAAACCTCATTTCTGATCGGAAGTGTAAGTGACGCCTAATCCATTATTTTTTATTAAAAAAAAAACAATTTGACAAAATTACATTCATGAGCGAAACAGAATGAATTTGCCATTACATGGAGATTTGGAAATTTGTTTAAAACTTTTATTTTAATGGGGGTCGTTTAGACACTTTCTTTATTTTATATATGTATGTATGTATATTCTACGGTATGTATGAATGTATTTAAATTCCTCTTTATGCATGTATGTACATTCAAATATATGTATATAAGCACATTCTACTCTATATGCGTGTACCTATATTCTTCGGTACACATGCCCATTCATCTCTGTCTATGTATGTACATTCAAATGTATGTATATACGTATTTATGTTCTGCATGCATGTATATATGTATATCTATTCTGTATTCTACTGTATGTATGTATGTATGTATATAAATTCTACTTTATGTATGTATGTATGTATGTATGTATGCATTCAAATTTTACTTTATTTATGTATGAAAGTACATTATTCTGTATGTATGTATATTCTATCGTATGTATATTAACTATACATTACTATATATATATATATATATATATATATATATATAGAATATATATATATATATATATAGAATATGTATATATATATATATATATATATATATATCTATATATATATATATAGAATTCCGGAAATATCATCTATATATATATATTAACTATACATGATTTTATTGTATGTAGATTCATCTGTATAATTTCTTTGCAATGTATTTAAAAAGGAAAAGTAGACTAATTTTTCTCCAGTTTCTGAAAGGATTTTTCTGTTGCTGAGGTGATGTGTTGTCCCCCGTGGGGATCTTCATATCGAAATGGCCATTCAACATCTTTGAATTAATCCTTTTTAATATATATATATATATATATATATATATATATATATATATATATATATATGCATATATATTCTATATATATGCCGACATACACATATATATATATATATATATATATATATATGCATATATACATACACACACACACATATATATATACATGCATGTATACATATATATGTATTTACGTAAGTTTGTTCGTTTGTACTTTTCAATGTATGCCTGTAGTTACAGGGTGCGGTGTGTAAATTGTTATCATATCAGTTCGAAACGAGAAACTGAGGAGCCGAGTTCGAATTTCAGTTGAATTCTTTGCATTAATTTACGAGCAAATACCTTGGGAAAGTAGTAATCCTTCTTTTCTCCCACCAGCTATGAGTTAAATATCGGGACATGTTGGTTATCATTGGTTGGCAACCAGTCTACCACAGAAGCTAATGGCAACCTATTCAGGGAAAGTCTTCTGCCCACTCAGCCATGTCTCTTTCGGAAATGTCAAAATGTTTTTGTCTTAAATAACCCACAACCTTATTTAAAGTCTTAAGAAACGAACCAGTTTCAATTAATCAATCAATTATGACCGAGTGACATAAAGAGAAAGATAAACACACAGAGATAATCATAAGAGAATCAATATATATATATATATATATATATATATATATTAGTCATCCACATACAAGCCCGTTTCGCTGTATCACAGCTCATCAGTGTGGCTAGACATATCCACTTGCTTCTGGCCGGGATCGTAACTCGACCGATTTGGTGTCAGTCGGAGTCTCCACTCCCTAAGCGCATGGGATCAGAGAAGGGAAATTTTAACGTCTTGTGTGTAAGCAGTGTATACAGACGCCAGTCACCGAGAGAACTTTTTTTAATCGTATCACCCCGGTAATGCCACTGATGTGCAGGGGGCTACGTAATAGTGAAAAGATCGGAAAAGAGAAAGCCGGAAACCACATCCAAAACAGAGAACAAGGGACAAGCCTCTTAACATGTTCATTAGACGTGGGTGGAGTGTGAACCGGGCGATAGATAGATCTATCTACTCCAATTGAAAAAAAAAGTGAGAAGATTGGAAAAGAGAAAACCGGAAACCGCATCCTAAACAGGAAACAAGGGATGAGCCTCTTCACCTGTTCAATAGACATGGGTGGAGTGTGAACCGGGCGATAGTTTAGTCTATCTACTACAATTGGAAAAAAAAAGTGAGAATATTGGAAAAGAGAAAACCGGAAGCCGCATCCTAAACAGGAAGCAAGGGATGAGCCTCTTCACCTGTTCAATAGACGTGGGTGGAGTGTGAACCGGGCGATAGTTTAGTCTATCTACTCCAATTGAAAAAAAAAGTGAGAAGATTGGAAAAGAGAAAACCGGAAACCGCATCCTAAACAGGAAACAAGGGATGAGCCTCTTCACCTGTTCAATAGACATGGGTGGAGTGTGAACCGGGCGATAGTTTAGTCTATCTACTACAATTGGAAAAAAAAAGTGAGAATATTGGAAAAGAGAAAACCGGAAGCCGCATCCTAAACAGGAAGCAAGGGATGAGCCTCTTCGTCTGTTCAATAGACGTGGGTGGAATGTGAACCGGGCGATAGTTTAGTCTATCTACTCCAATATCTCAATTTATTTCTGAAGAGTCACGCATTATAGCCGAAGTGGAAACTGTTTTTAAAATTTTCTTCTCCAGAGAGCTCAATCGTAATGAGAGCAGAATATATTGGTCATCCACATACAAGCCCGTTTCGCTGTATCACAGCTCATCAGTGTGGCTGATATATATATATATATATATATATATATATATATATACACACAAGTGAATAAGGAACGAAGAAAAATTTACAACGTCCAAAACATTAATCTAAAACAGTGCTCGATTTATAATATAGAGCTGTGAATATTTATTATAAATTATATTTTAGAACATGTTTTTATCCACTACAAAGTGTACATTTTGTTTCGAAATTGAAATTACAATGTCTCAGCAGGTGGTGTAGAAAGGAATGGAAAGCCTCTTTTTTAACATTAGAAGGTTGGGTATAGGTTTATGGCCTCATGGCCATGCTTTATTTTGGGGGTTTATTAATGGGGGGAGTAAGGAAGTGTAAAGGGTGGGAAGGGATAGGATTGGACCTATCTTTAATGTTTATTTGTACAACTATAGAATATTTTAGTATTTAAACACAGTTTTTATAATTAATCTAATTTCGTATATTTAACCTTAATTTTAAATTTAGGAAATCACTTTTTCCTATAAAACTTTAAATTAAATCACAGATTGTGGTGTGTAATAGGTAGAATTTGATGTAAGAATGTTGTTAATACTAAAAAGTTTTGTTCTCTCTGAGGGCTCTTAGCTAAATTTGTACATGTTCTAAAATATAATTTATAATATATATAAAATTAATTTTTTCTTATTTAGGATGACCATTTTGACAGGTATTTTTAACATATGTAATAGATGTAAGCATTTCCGAGAGAGTATATCTGTAAAGGGACAATATGACTGAAGACAAAAGGAAAATGTATCTTAGATGAACTGTTTCGTCTATTGAGGGACTTTATTTGAATACATATTTGCCCTGATCTCAGACGACGACGAAACGCGTCGGCTAAAATGTTTTCCTCTTTGGTCATATATATATATATATCTGTGTGTGTGTGTGTGTGTGTGTGTGTGTGTGTGTGTGTGTGTGTGTGTGTTTCGAGAAGTCTTGGTACTTTCTCTTTCTATACCTGTAAATAGATATGAAACTTTTTAAAAATTACATCAGTTACTTTTTGGGGAACAAGTCTTCAAACACTTCCTCGTGGACTTCTAAAGCAAACACACACACAATAAGGAACTCCCACATAAGATGTTTAATTTCTTAGTAATTACTGCTCTAAGTTCAATAAAAATGACAGATTGACATTTAAACATATAATTAACCAAATCGTCCATTTATACTTGCCTCAATGAGACATTTTTATTACTCGTGAAAATTAACTTATTTACGCGCGTATCATTCGCTATATTCTGAGACTAAATTGATATTTTAAAAAGAGCTACAAGTTTACAATCGAGACAAGAGAAATCACGCCAGAAATGTCCACTTATTAAATACTATAATCAAGAGAGATGTCCTACTCAAATTATAGACACGAATAGCAATAATATAATGGAGTACAACCAGAGGTTCTGATTAAATACCATTAAAAAACTTACTCGGCACTTCAGACTGTCACAAGACGACAAGCGCGTGGCGCTAAACTTATTTTTAATTACTTCACTATATTCAAGGGAATAATGCCACTAACACTCAAGGGTTTACTGCGAAGCGAAGTGAATGAGAAATGTGATTTTCCTTCGAATTTTATGTCCAGTAGTAGTCCTTTAACTTGCATACTGAGAGGGTATTTAGCCCCGTACCCACGTCGCAACGCCGTGTGGAACTGTGGTGATACCAACCGAGCAAAAGCGAGGGACCGGATGTTTACTCTATAGCGACCAGAAAGCAAATGAACTAAACTCGTCTTGCGCATCCGAGTTCGCGCATATGTTCCGGTTGAAAAATAAAAATTAATCAAATATCAAATTTCCGTTTAGCGAGCCTACGCGAATTTTATTTACCAGCCAATGGGAAGCCCAGAATTAAATACAAGTGTGAAATTCCAAACGGGTTGCTTTTGATCCAAAAAGCAGATATAAAAAGCCGAGACAAGACCCCAATAGACAGACAGGCACAGACCTCGAGGAGAAGAGTATAACCAATCCCCTTGACCTAAGTCGAGCGATTACTATGCTTGCCTCTTTCTTTCTCGCCTGTCTCAAAAGTACTTACTGACCAAAGGAGCGACGACTTCAAAGACATTCCTCACATACCTCCGCTCCTCACATTCCTAAGCCTTTAATCTCTTTCAGTTTATTATTTGCCATGAACACTTTAACCTCCGTTGGACCTATCCTTCAAGCATTACTTTAATTGTAAAAACATTAATTGATGTATATGTATAAATGTTATTTTCAATTCAAAATGCTTTTCTTGATTTTATAATCATTTTATGACTTATAGTGGGCCATCTACCACAAGGCCAAAATTCCGTCAATCTGCAACAATATAATACTACCCTCCACTAGAATGGAATTCCACTACAACTAGAAAAGAATTGATAAGCTACCCGCTATAGAACAATGTCAAGTTTAAAGTGAGTATATCTTGCGCGTTTACAAAATCTACCATTCGTCCGTGCATTGAATATTGTTGCCTTATCTGGTTTGGTACTTCTGCTAATCATCTCGAGGTTCTTGACAAAAATCAAATATGGGTCTGCAATGTAATGGGTTCTGACCTGGCATCTCGACTTCAATCACATTCTCACCTACGTAACGTGGATTCTCTGTCTTTTCTACAAATATTTTTTAAGGCAACTGCTCTGACGAGTTTCTTTTTCCTGTTGTCCCGAATTTAGGCCAGCTACTAAGTTGGATGTGCTTCATGGTGCAGTGGATATCGACTCGGAACGAGAAATCGGGTTGCCGAGTTCGAATTCTAGTTGAATTCCTTGCATTCACTTACGCACAAATACCCTTGGGAAAGATATTAATCTGTCTCTTCCTTCCAGTTATGAGTTAAATATTAGGACATATTGGGTTCTATAGCCTTGGTTGGCAACCAGTCTACTGCAAAAAGCAAGTGTAAACTACTGCGGGGTAATCTTCTGTCCAATCAGTCATTCTCTTTCGAGACATGATCGCCCAAGCGTGTATCACGTATGGCACTTAACTGACTATGTTGCCATCTAGATGTTGGGGATCACCCCTTTTTACACATAAGACTGGTCTCGCCTGATGTGTACATATAATCCTGCCTATACAGAGAACGGTAAGGAGTAGCTAGGAGTTAGTTGGTCAGTAAGTTGGTGCATATTAAGTTGGAGTTGTTTTGGATATAGACTCATTACCCTGACTTACATCTTAACTACAAGAATCTATATATTGTTTCTACTAAGAGTATTCCTAGTATTCCTGAATTCACTTGCGGTTTGTATATTTTTGTTCAATATAACTTACATTTTCTATCTCCATATCTGTTTATGTTATTTATTATTTTATGTGGTTTCTCAACAAGAATCCACAACACTAGGTGCCACCCATGTTGAACTAGCTAATTGCATCCGCCTCTTCTACTTCAACAGTTTATTTTTTCGTACTTTTTACTTTTTTCTTGCTTCCCCTGATAACTGCAATCGTCAAAAATTAAAAGCAATGTCAGTCGCTATCTTCTATTTTCTGAAACCCCGTTCATCTTTTGTCCTTTCTTCAATCCTTCCTATACTAAGTCTTTTCTTTTACCTTCACTCCTTGTAACACCCCCACTGCGTACTAGTAACATTCTCGCCTTGCTCGTCAAGGGAAGGGAAGTCACGTTATGGCGGTGAGACAGTGACTGATATCGAGATACTATATCATTTTCCGATAACGTCACAGACGCTTCCTTATATTTTGTCGAGAATCTTGGGATATATAGCAGAAGCACCAGGTCAGTTATGGCAGAAGCACCAGATCAGTATTGGCAACAGTGTTCAATGCACAGAGTAATGGCAGATTTGTAAATATGCAATGTCACAGTGAAGCATCCTTCTTAGCAACAAACGATAATAGCCTTTTGCGTTGAGTCAAATTTAAATAAATAATACTGCAACTGCACACATGTGTGCGTATGCGTGTGTCCACATATATGCATGTATCTTACATTTTTTTTCAAGGCTTACGGCCATATCACGTTTATTACACCGGTTCTCGCTCGATCACCGAAGATAAGTAACGTTGAACTTGGTCAGTACTTAGATGGATGACCGCTTGGGAATACCAGGTGCTATAAGCGTTTAGTGGCGGATGTGCGTTGTGGTGCAGTGGATATCGGCTCGGAAAGAGAAATCAGTGAGCCGAGTTCGAATTCCAGTTGAATACCCTGCATTCACTTAAGCACTGGTACCCTTGAGAAAGGTATTAATCCGTCCCTTCCCTCTAGTTATGGGTTAAATCCTTGAAAAAGGTATTAATGCGTCCCTTCCCTCTAGTTATGGGTTAAATAACAGGGTAGGACTTTTATAGCAATAAGAGTGTTTTTTTTTTTAATCATATCACCCCGAGCAAGGCGGTAATGCCACTGATGTGCAGGGGGCTACGGAAGAGTGAAAAAATTGGAAAAAAGAAAACCGGAAGCCACATCCTAAACAGGGAACAAGGGATGAGCCTCTTCACCTGTTCAATAGACGTGGGCGGAGTGTGAACCGGGCGATAGTTTAGTCTATCTACTCCAATTGAAAAGACAAAAAAAGAAAAAGGAGGGAAAAGATTGGAGAAGAGAAAGCCGGAAACCAAATTCTAAACAGGGAACAAGGGATGAGCCTCTTCACCTGTTCAATAGGGTGGAGTGTGAACCGGGCGATAGTTTAGTCTATCTACTCCAAGTGAAAAGACAAAAAAAGAAAAAAAAGAAAAAGGAGTGAAAAGATTGGAGAAGAGAAAGCCGGAAATCACATTCTAAACAGGGAACAAGGGATGAGCCTCTTCACCAGTTCAATAGGGTGGAGTGTGAACCGGGCGATAGTTTAGTCTATCTACTCCAATTAAGAGTGGATAGTTTTAATTAAGACAGAATATTTTAAAAACAAAATCAAAATTACTCGTACGTTAGACTAAGATACCAGATTTTATCTTCGGCCGGTGAGAATCCCGACTCTCTCCTTGTATATCTGCATCAAGAATAGCAGCTCGCAGCTCACCTACGAGTGGCAGAAGACTACTATCCATTCTAACGGTAGATATGCTTCGATGAACCTGAGACCAAAACTTCCTAACTTCTGTCCAAATTTCTCTTTATCCCAAAAGTTTTTACTTAATTATTTATTTTCTTTATCTAATTTCGTTCAGGATGTGCTTTGTGGTCCAGTGGATATCGGCTCGGAACAACAAATCGAGGAGCCGAGTTCGAATGCCAGTTAAATTCATTGCATTCACTTACGCGCAAATACCCTTGGGAAAGGTATTAATCAGTCTCTTCCCTCCAGTTATGTGTTAAATAATAAGACAGATTGGGTTCTATAGCCTTGGCTGGCAACCAGTCTACCGCAGAAAGCAATGGTAACTTACTGCGGGATAATCTTCTGCCCGTGTATCACGTATGGCACTTCATTGACTGACTGAATATAATAGTTGAAAACATGATTAAGACTTCTACTGGGCATAAACTGGGGGATTAGTTTTATATCGTTATGTAGTAATAAACTGATCCCCCACTAATTACTACTTTATAATATAATACATCTCTTCCCTCTCTATCTATGAGTCAAATAACAGGACAGATTGGGTTTTATAGCCTTGGCAACTAGTCTACCACAGAAAGCAATGGAAACCTACTGCGGGATAATTATCTGTCCAGTCAGTCATTCGAGACATGATCGCCCAAGCGTATATCACGCATGGCACTTAACTGAGTTTCACTCAGCTTTGAAGGTTCTATTCGTAGATTTTATTGTCAACATCAGTCAGTCAGTTAAGTGCCATGCGCGATACACGCTTGGGCGATCATGTCTCGAAAGAGACATGACTGACTGGGCAGAAGATTATCCCGCAGTAGGTTGCCATTACTTTCTGCTGTAGACTGGTTGCCGACCAAGGCTATAGAACCCAATCTGTCCTATTATTTAACCCATAAGAGGAAGAGACGGATTAATACCTTTCCCAATTGTATTTGCGCGTAATTGAATGCAAGGAATACAACTGGAATTCGAACTCGGTTCCCCGATTTCTCGTTCCGAGCCGATATCCACTGCGCCACAACGCATATTGTCAACATAGTCGTAAAAAATCTGCTACATTTTAGACCCAGATGAAATCATTTACAGTTCAATTCTTTTTATGGCTGTTTTAATAACGACCATGTCTCATACTATCACAATAAATCTTACATATCTGTAATGGAAGAGATCATTTTAACTGTTAAAATACAGGGAATAAGTGCATAGCAATAGGTATATATAACTATATGCACACACATTTTTATATATGTAAACATTTTGAAAAACGTGACAGAAAATAATTTGAAAAATGTAACGCATGCACACGCATACATATACTCACACACGAAAATACATACACACGCAAATGCATATACACATGCATAAACAAGCCGATAGATATACATTGTTTTAAATGAAAGTGGAACGTCTATTTCAAATACGAGTATTAACTATAATAATATTGCATCATACATTATGCTTATTTTTTTATAACTTATATCATTTTTTATAATCATTTCTCTCGCTCGTCATAAACAAAGTTGAAGAAAGGGTAAAAGAAATAAGGGAATCAAAGAGATACAAGATGGCAATTGACGTTGTATTTAAACTTTTTGAGATTGTAGCTATCAAGGAAGCAAGCAAATGATAGTGATTTTCCCAAACGGAAAGTGCGAGAAAATGAACTGTTGGGGTAGAAGAGGCGGTTACATTTAACTATTTTGACGGTAAAAGGGTGGGGCCTAGATGATAATCTTGTATCACATGTAAATACATGTGGTCGCGGTACCAGGGAAAAAAGCAGAAATATTTGTAGAAAAGACAGAGGGAAGCCACATCACGTCGGTGAGAAAGTGAACATCAGGATCTTAATCTTCCTAATCAATTTATAACGATACTTTACTTTTATGTGTAGAAATCGTAGATTTACCTTATTTTTCAATAATCGTGCGTAAGATACATTGTTACTGGTTGCTTAATGTGTGATATAAAAGCTTTTGAATACAGAGTTGTCTTTCTCCTAGGTGAGTTGCCAAGTCTGTACTGCTATTAGCAGAGAAGAGATTTATTTATTTTATCAATTAACCCCAAGCAAATTAACAATACCACTAAAATGCAACTGGAACCGGAATCTAATGACGAAGCAAGTAGATAAAACTATATATATATATTTTTTTAATCATCTCACCCCAAGCAAGGCATTCCACTGCCACTATTGCGCATGGGGCTACATAGGGGAAGGTAAAGTGAAGGAATGTTTAGACATAGGGAATGTCAGGAGGAAAGTGACAGATGAGTAAGGATAGCGAGGATGAGGGTTAGGCAGATGGGAAGAGTGCTTGATAGAATGGGAGCAGGTTAGTGTGTTAGGAGGTGTCTATTGACCTTACATTTAAACTCCTGGAGATTGTAGCCGTCGGGGAAGCAATCGTGTGGAAGAGAATTCCACAGTCGGGAAGTGCAAGGAAAGAAACTGTTGGAGTAGAAGTTACGGCTGCATTTTATCGGTTTCACTGTAAAAGGGTGGGATCTAGTTGCTAATCTAGTATCTCGTTCAAATTCGTATTTAGGGGGCACCAGTGATCTAAGTTCATCGGAGCAGAAGCCGTGAAAGTATTTATAGAAGAGACACAGGGAAGCCACGTCGCGCCGGTGGGAGAGAGGATAGGAAGAAATTGCTTTATCGATATTGTCAGAAATGATGTCAAGTAACGAACAGTCAGGGGAGGAAGGAGAGCGGTAGAGAAAGAAGAGATAGCTAATCGAGCTGAGAAGTGAGAGGCGGAAGCACATGAAAGAATGATCTGGGGATTCAAAAGATGACACCCTAGCTAAGGGAAGGTGTTCGCTGACATAGACACCAAGCCCATGCATATGAACATTGGAGTCCTTCCTGAAGAGGGGAAGGTAGCCAGGAACGCAGAACTCAGATGAGGGGATAGAAGGGTTAAGATTAGTTTCACATAGGGCTAATATATCAGGTGAGTTATTATGGAGGAAAGAATCTACGCTGGGGAAGTTGGTGCGGATGCCGCGTATGTTAGTGAAAGAGATGCAGACATGTTTTTCCTGTTCAAAAGAAAGGGGAGGTTATGAACCGGACGATAGGGAGACCTATTTACTGGTATTGATGAAAAAATACTAAATAAAATCTCTGAGTCCACACAGTAATGCTAGGAATCTAGAGTTGAAATAGACTTTAGCAGGAACCGAAAACACAATTCTAAACAAGGAATAAGGGATAAACATCTGTCTCTGTTCAAAAGATTGAAGAGGTTGTGGGGTTCTAGAACACTCGGATTAAAAAAGGGAGATTTTAATGCGGGATATCCGTTTCACAAAAAAAAACAAAAAAAAAAAACACAAATTTCAAGAAAAGACAACGCAATAAGAAATGTTGTATAAAAATATGAAAATATTGTATTTGATAACATTTATCTAAATCTAAACTTAGTTATAAATGAGACTTTGTCTGTCTGTCTGTCTGTCTGTCTGTGTGTGTGTGTGTGTGTGTGTGTGTGTGTGTGTGTATCCGTTAACTATAGACTGCAAAACGGCTGAACCGATTTTCTTGAAAATTTACACAGTTGTACTATAAGCATCTGCGAGTGTTCTTCGCTAGGTTTTGGTTTGATGTACCCCTGATAAATATCGAAAATCGATTATCGAAAAAATCAGAAGGAGTCATCCGATTTTAATCAAATTTGTTACGCTCATAGACAAAGACATAAGAAACGATATTCAGAAGTTTCAAGGTTGCAGTTCTGACAATATTGTAGAAAATCGATATGTATATAAAAGGCAAGATGTTTGTGTGTGTGTCAGTTTATCTGCCTGTATGTCTGTATTTTTTCAGCCCTTTTATTTTAGTTTTTGCTTCGGGTATGGCTCTAAGTAGGTAGAATTGTAGTTTTTAGTCTCAGCCATGATACCATTTACTCAGAGGACTTATTTAGCCTTCAAAATTCAGTTTACGATAAAAAAAAAACTTATTTGATATCGATACCAGGAAATCAAAATTTGACTTACATTTATTCGTTTTTCTTTCAGTCTACGGTTTCGCTTTTAACTGGAAACAACTATTGCTTTTTAGTCTTTCGTGCCAACGTCCAAAGAGTCTGAGCTCCAGGATCATGGATTAGTTTTAAAGCTTTCATTACACCCGAGCAACGCCGGGCTATACTGCTAGTACAGTATAAACAATTTGTACAATTCTTTGTATCTTTTGTCTGATAAAAAAGTATCTTTTAGATTGGAGTGAATCCTAGTTGAAGATAAAAATGTCTGTTTTGTGTCTTTTAATTTAACAGAGTAGTAGCATAAAGTTTCTTTTCTTTTATATGTCAGCCGCTAAGTGGATGAAAATAGAAGTGCTTTAAATTACGATGAAAAGAAGTGTGAAAACGAAAAAAAGGACGTTGGAAGAAGAGGTCGAATGAAACTGTAGCGTGCCCTACGTCCGGGTTGGCGTGGAGTGAAAAATAAGAAAAGATAATTGGCAGTTAGGGCGAGTCAGCTTGAAGTTTCTTCTTTACATGGTGTGATGCTGTCAGTTACTGCTTCCATCTGACGTACTGACTTTGACAGGTTAGCGTCATGATTTAACTAGTCGAGCTTCTTATGATGCCGGCTCCAGCAACGCTTTTTACAGCTAAGTGTGAAAATACGTCAGATATGAATTTGCTGTTTTTAATCCAATCAGGATTCAGAATTTGCTTTTCTTACTGACTTGTGAATTTTTCCTAGTTGGGTTTTTCTAAAGTCGTTTGAATCCGATTTCGCGGGTGTGCAATTTATTTTGTTTGGGGGTTGAAGGATTATATAGGATTTGTATCTTATAAGGTGTGTGAACCGAGCAATCGGTAAACCTATCTACTCCTATTATTGATTCATACATTTCCCAAAGTTATCTGCAGGAAAGTGAATGTAACTAACCCAGATTGCCAATTTCTCATTCCAAGATGTTAACCATTACATTACCAGTCAACCATAATAAAAGCCAATGAAAGCCTAATTACTCCGGATGCCAATGCGGGTTTAATTGTTCCCTACTTAAGTTTCTAGTTTATTTAAACAATTAATGAAGTTGTAGCAACATGTTTTGCTGAAAATCTCCCTTCTTTGATATCGGAATTAAGCAAGCAATGTCATCGAAGACGTATGTTGTGTCGAAAGTAGGTGTTTACCAAAGTTCCAGGCAAATATCGACTTTTACAAAAAAAGCACACGTTCGTGTAATTACATTACGAAATTTCTAACCATTTCTAACCATTAGAAAAAATGATTTTTAAAAAGGAAAAAACATTAAATGATTCTAAATTCAATGTCACTTAGGTAGAACTGAAAATACGGCGATAGATATGCATGAGTTAAATTAGAGAGGTGGGTACGAATAGATTATTTATTTGGTAAATGGATAGGGAGATTGAAAACAAATGTAACAAATACACACATATATATATACACATACACTACCGGCCATAATTATTAGACAACACCAGATTTTTAAAAGAAATGACGTATTTCATACTATTTTTAGTATTTATTGCCAAGTGAATAATTCTAAATGAAAATAGAATGGTTCTTTTGTTATTATTACGTTGCAAAATTTTACAAGGCAGCCAGGAAGCCTTTGATTTGGTCAGCCAATAAGAAGAAGAGACTAGCATGGGGAACAGAGCACAAAAACTGGACATAAAAAAATTAAATTTCTGTGGACGATATAGAAGCATTTGTACGAGGTAAATTCCTTTAGCTCTTACCCACACACACACACACACACACACACACACACACACACACACACACACACACACACACATATATATATATATATATATATATATATATACTGTAATGGTTGTTACAATGTTTTTATAAAAACATTGTAACAACCATTACAGTATAACGCTCTACATTTGTATCGGGCACTCTTTATAAAAGTAAATGCATGAACAAAAGGTTAATAAACCGACGTATTCAACAACTTAGTTACAATATATATATATATATATATATATATATATATATATATATATATACAAAGAGAGAGAGAGAGAGGGAGAGAGAGAGAGAGACAGACAGACAGACAAATATGAACATACAAGAAATAGATAGATAGATAGATAGATAGATAGATAGATAGAAAAGGAATAGATAGATAGATAGATAGATAGATAGAAAAGGAGAAAAGAATAGAATGAGATAGATAGATAGATAGATAGATAGATAGATAGATAGATAGATAGATAGATAGATAGAAAAGGAATAGAATGAGATAGATAGATAGAAAAGGAACAGAATGAGATAGATAGATAGAAAAGGAACAGAATGAGATAGATAGATAGATATGAATGTGAAGAAACTTAGATAGATAGATAGATAGATAGATAGATAGATAGATAGATAGATAGATAGATAGATAGATATACACTACCGGCCATAATTATTAGGCCACTCCAGTTTTTTTTTTATTTAAAGAAACTATGTATTTTATATTATTTATTGCCAAATGAAAATTGAATGGTTTTTTTGTTTTTATTATTTTGCAAAATTTTACAAGGCAGCCAGTAATAATAAGAGACGATCATGGAGAAGAGAGCACAAAAACTAGACACCAGAACAGTTCATTTGATGCACGTGTTATTGTGCAGTATTAACAACAGAATTATTCTCTTTTCATTTAGAATTATCCACTTGGCAATAAATACTAAAAATAGTATAAAAATACATCATGTCTTTTAAAAAACTGGGTTGGCCTAATAATTATGGTCGGTAGTGTACGCTTACATGCATATACATACTTTCACTCCTCACATACACATATAATCAAGCACACGCTCATACCTATATAGGCCGATAGACGCAATACACGCTGCCTAAAATAAGGTGGGTTTGTTGTTACATTAGTAATATTTACATATGAAGATGTCTATAGTTTATTCAATACCGAAATCTAAATATTTTACACAGAATTTTATTTTTATTTTTTTACTATTTAGTTAACTATACTCTTAGTGATAAAACTCTTACTAATTAACCCATATAATGGAGGCAGAAGAGATGAATTTTTACATTTTTAAAGGGTATTTGCGCATAAGTGAATATAATGAATTCAACGGGAATTGAAACTTAGCTCAGCATTTAACCACTCCGATTTATTATCCATAACACCATCCGCACATCCAAGCTTACAGCATCTAGTAGGTACTAATAGGACACAATATTGCTTAACTTCACTGATAGTATGGAAACCTGTGTTTCAACGTGATATGCCAAATAAAACTGGACGTCTGTTTGAAATACGAGTATTCCCTATAATAATGTTAGTATATAATAATTCCCTATAGTAATATATCACATCAAAACAACATGATTTATATGGTGATTTACTAACCGTAGCTTGGATATGGCACAAGGCCGAGAGAAAGAAGCACCTATCAGAATTTGAACTCATTAATCAGTCATAATTGATCTAGCGAGACAAGCTTGCTAACCATTACACCACAACAAAGTGTAATATATTCCCTTGAAGAGTAGAAGTTTTTGACAAGTTCACTCGGCCGCAGTTGAGGTCACCAAAGCACAAGCGTGATTGACAGATATCTCCGGCCGTACATGATGTCAAATCGTAACAAAAAAGCGACAACCGGTTTGAAAGGCAATTAACCGCCGGGGGCGATTGACAGATCCATTCGGTGGTATATAAGTCAACAAAACGACAACACGAAAAAGCAAAAACTCATTGGGAGTTTTAAGACTATATAAAGTCTAAAAGTTTTGGTTGAAGATAGAAAACTTCCGTTGGCTTCCGACCATAAACAGCTTCTCGTCTGTGCGGCCCTCTCCGGCTCCCTTCCTGCTCTACATAATTCTCACCGACAAAGAATAAAAATATAAGATTATATCTCTATATATAAAAAGCAATCTGTGAGTCTATGTGTGACTGTTCCTTATGCACGCCTACATTTTTTAAGCTACGCCATTCAAACTTTCTACAGGGAAGCCAAGTCGACACATACTTTTTGAGTTTAAGTTCAGCAATTTTCTCTTTCGCACTTTTTGGCCAATGGAGCCGATTGTTGATAGTTACTCCTTAAAACATCTAAGATCTAAGTTGGTTGCTGAATTACGTCACAGAAATCAAAGCATACGTGTCAAACGCGACTAATATATTTTTTTTGTTAAAAAAAAGGTGCCTTTATATTTAATTTTTATTCCGACGTTTTATTTCCGTAAAACATCTAAGATCTAAGATGGTTGCTGAATTACGTCACAGCAATCATATCACACGTGTCAAACGCGACTAAAATATTTTTTATTAAAAAAAAATGATTAAATAAAATAATTCTTTACATTTCATTTTGATTCCGACGTTTTACGTCAAGAAATCAAATCAGACATGTCAAACGAGACTAACATATCTTTTTATTAAAAATAAAAAAATAAATAAAATAAGGCTTTATATTTAATTTTTATTCCGACATTTTAAAAATTCATTTGATTAACAAAAAATGTGAATATTTTTCCCCGTAATTTTGAAACAAAAGAAATTTTTTTTTAAGTGTTTTTTCCAAACAAAACAAATTATGTAAAATAAAAAGTGGCATCTTCTCCTATTACTAAAATGTTCTGAGTTGCACGGGCAACGCCTGGTTATGATGCTAGCTTATATATATATATATATATATATATATATATATATATATATATATATATACGTGTTCGTTGTTTGTCCAAATCCAGCAGCTTAATATACTAGAGAAACACCCAATCATGATTTATTATGATTAATAAACTATTTAATATGCTTGTAAAACCCCCCAGTGGAGGTTCGAACAATTTCTCCGGCGGCCGTTCTTAAAAAAAAAAACGAACACATGAAAAATTATATAATAAAATCTAATGATAATCTCATGTCTGTCATTTTCAATGAAACATATATATATATATATATATATGTGTGTGTGTGTGTGTGTGTGTGTGTGTGTGTGTGTGTGTGCGTGTGTGTGTGTGTGTGTTGCGTGTTAAATTGCAACAAAAGAAAAAAATGATTGACCAAAACTCAGATCTAAATAACAAACAAATAATTAATTTACAAAAATCACCAAAGTATTTACAAAAATACAATTTTTGTTGCATTTAAAACAAGAACAAGAAACATAGAGTTTACTACTGGCGAGGAGAGAAGATAGAAGGTAAGGTGAGTCAAGTATCTTTATCCAGTAAAGCTAACGAAGTAGTTTAGGTGCTATACTATATGGAAATCATCAAATGTGTAAATGAAGAGTCATTTCCAGTGTGGTTAATGAAAGAGTCAAACAATTCTATTTACCCACTTAGTTACACTTTCAGGTTTTAGTTGGTCGGCAACTTTTCTTAGAGATTTTTAACACCCCAGGGAAGGTCCGAACAATTTCTCCGTGGCCGTTCTCCACGCTGTGATGTTGCCGGGGGTTTGTTGAAAAGCTGGGGGTACAAGATAAACTATTGAAGGAACGAACTTCCACAACTTGGATGAGTTAAATCGGTGCTTTATTTCGTTCAGAGTTAGTCTTGCAGTTAGGGCAGGCGATGTGACACTCAGTTCTAACTCTAATTAATGGAGATCAAATGCCAAACCGACCGACTCAGACGAACGGACCTTCCCCTCCTCGGCCCGCCCGACACACGCAGCTACTTCAAGCACACGCCCAGCTGAACTGAACTGAACTCAACTCATCGGCTCGGAAAAATCACTTGTATTTATATTGAAATAATCGGAAGTTCACTAGCCTATCGGCTTAAAACAAAAAATAAGCATTGGTGACTGTAAGTCTAAAATTTCATGGTACTTAAATTTTGCTTCCTTTGATGTGTAAACATTCTGCAGTCAGTCAGCTTCCAATGACCTATTTTCCAGGATCGTTTTATCTTTTTATCTTAATAAAACTTCATGTGAAGGCCGTCGGATGTTTTTATAGTACTAACACTTTACCCCAGGCGTTTTTTTTGTTTGCCTGTAGAAAGGGAAAATTCTATTATCTTTCTTTTATTGTTTTAATGTGTGATCAAGACACAGTAAAGACAGTTTTTGACCTGGTCACTCAAAAATTTATTTCCTAAACTTTATCTTTTATCACATCAAATCACTTAGTCAAATATTTTAAATTTACTTATAAAAGAAAAAGCGTTTATTTATTTATTTTTTCCTTTTCTTTTTTACTTTTGTTAAACGAAATACATGTTTTAAAACTATTTTTCTATTCTTAACTATTTTCTATCTTTAATCTATTATAATAAAATACATATTTTACAAATCCATCTTAATATACGCCTAGTTATCGTGTCACATGCTTAAAATGTTCCACTTTATATTTAATACAACATTGAACCATATCAGAAACACTACTACAAAGATTTATCGGAAATTGCTTATTTTAATTTTCTCTTTGTGCCTGTAAACAAGATTTTTCAATCAACCCCACAAGAAAATGCATGGGAGTGTTAAGTCTAGTGATCGTGATGGACTCTCTACCACCAACTAAATAATTTATTTTCTATCATTCGTTGTCAGTTTTTTTTTTTGTATAAGACTTACCTCGACTTTCAAAAAGTGGTAAACTCTTAGATTTGCATTTCAAATCTCAAAAGGGTAAGATTTTCATCTTTAATAAATAGCAAGCAACAAAAGCACGTTTAATATATGGGAAAATGTGCGTGTGTCTGGAAGGGATGTTCATTTAACTCTGTTTTAGTTTCAATACTTTACTGTATATTTAAGCAGAAGATGAAGTCTAATAAAAAAAAATCAATCGTAACGGTTGTAGATCAATGAGTGATGTAATCAATGGCGACCATAAAACTGGTCCCAGAATAACTGAAGTGTCCACCGCCAACTTTTTTAACAACGTTTGGGTGGCAATAAATCATGAATAAAACATTTTTGCATTGATCTATTCAGACTAGTGTTTTCTAGACAAAAATTATTAGATCCACGCGGACCCGACGGGGTACGAGAATAAAAAATTAGAAACATAATATTTTCAACCATCTTAATCAAACCAAAGAAAAAAAAAAGGTAAATAAAAAAAGAAAGGAAAAACAGAATATTTCTTGATGCAATATTTACGATTAGAGGTTTTTGTTCATATGATTCTAAGATTATATTTTAATCTTTCACAGAATCGTTCTTTTCACCTCCTGGATTAGTAAACATTTTAGAAAAGTCCGATGATGTTGTAAAATTAACGGAACATTTCGTGAAGTAATGATTACGATTTGAGGCTTTTGACCATCTCAGTATATTTAAGCACATCTTTTGATCTTTCACGGAGTTGTTCCTTTCACCTTCTAGATGAATAAACACCTTAGAAAAACTCGCTATTGACATAAAAAACCAATGCCACATGGTGTCGCCACGCAAGTTGGATAATTCTAGTGAAAAAAATTACGGAAACTATGCAAAATCGATTGGCGTATTATACAGGGTGTTCTTTCTCTTTCCATAAAAGATATCATTTGGTAATCTAATTACATGGCCAATACTCGCTCAGATGTGTAAAAACTAAGTTTACTGAGTGGAACTGTGTAATTGAAAAAGATGGCTCTAGCGTGCTAGAGATAATGACAATGTGTTGTTGAAATATCCACCATGTTCACCTGACTTGACACCTTATGATTTTTTCTTGGGGCTTCCTACACACCTAGAGGAACTTAAGCGGGGAATCAATGAGGCGCTGGAGAATGTTACGCATGGCATGCTACAACGTGTTTGGCAGGAGCTGGACTAATGACTTAACAGGTGTCGTGTCACAGGTGGTGCGCATATTGAACATTTGGAAAGCTTTGTGAAATCAGTTATAAAATCAACATCTTTTGAATGTCTTTTAAGAAATGAGACATTTATTGTGCAATATGAAGCCTATTTAATTTCGTTTGCTTGGAACATGTAGTTACACAGATATACACATTTTAAATTATGTCAATTTGGTGGGGGACATCTTGTATCTATAGAGAAATTACCGTAATTCGTAAAAAAAGTAATTGCGCAATAATTTAAAAGAATAAAAATATTATCTGATTGACGATGCTGGACAACGTTCATGTAAAAGTATAATAGGTAAGATCTCCGGAAATTGATTCGTATGAGCTGCTCTGTACTTGTTAAGACCGATTTTGAATTATATATGCTTGGTCTCATCCTAGATAACTAGGTCTTAAAGAGTATCTTTAATCATGTTAGTATGATACTTTATTTCGCTGGGCCACATATCAAAACAACGGTTGAATGTTAGCCTAAATATAATAGTCTCTGCTTGTCTATACAGTGAGATGAAACTTCAAAATTATATTTAACACTAGCAGTATAGCCCGGCGTTGCTCGGGTGTAATGAAAGCTTTAAAACTAATCTATGGTCCTCTTTGGACGTTGGCACGAAAGACTAAAAAGCAATAGTTGTTTCCATTTAAAGCGAAACCGTAGACTGAAAGAAAAATGAATAGATGTAAGTCAAATTTTGATTTCCTGGCAAGGATATCAAATAAGTATTTTTCGTCGTAAACTGGATTTTGAAGGCTAAGTAAGCCCTCTGAGTAAATGGTATGATGGCTGAAACTAAGAACTACAATTCTACCTACTTAGAGCCAAACCCGAAGCAAAAACTAAAATAAAAGGGCTGAAAAAAATACAGACATACAGGCAGATAAACAGACACGCACACAAACATCTTGCCTTTTATATATATATATATATGTTATCGATTTTCTGCACTTTTGTAAGAACTGCAACCTTGAAACTTCTGAATATCGTTTCTTATGTTTTTGTCTCTGAGTGTATCAAATTTGATTAAATCGGACCACTCCATCTATAACGCGATTTTTTCGAGTATCTATTTTCGATATTTATCGGGGGTACCTGGACACAAAACCTAGCTAAGAACACTCGTAGACGTTTATAGTACAACTGTGTAAAATTTCAAAAAAATCGGTTCAGCCGTTTCGGAGTCTATAGGTAACACGCACACACAAATTTCTATTTATAATTTAGTTTAGATATATTATACACCAGTGGGCCTACAGGCGGATCTTTGTCCATTTCTTTGTTTAAACCGGACCATATATTGCTTTACATAATGAATTTCAGAAAGAAATTAAATATTTATATCAAGAATCTCAAGACGATGATCTACACAGCATTATAATTCTTTCCATTGGTAATCGTTAAACATAATTTATTTTTATGTCTCCTTTATATCTATTACTCCCTAAAAGTCTCGGTGTATATTCTCTTATCGAAAATTGCCACAACAATACCCCAAGAGACATCTAGTGGTCATAACAGGTTTAGTATTATTCCGGAATAATCTTTGCTCTCAATATCACACCAAACTAGCGTACGGTAGACCTGTGATGACGCCAAATGGGAGTAGAAATCTACGATTCAACCGTTGTCAGATGGGTCCTTGAGAGGTGAACGCCTGTGGACATGGCTACACCTGATATGTCCGCTCTTAAGAAGTAATAGTTCAACAGATGAATAAATAAACGGGAAAGTGTGTGATGTTAAATAATGAAAGATCCAAGTCTAGTGTTATCATTGGGCCACATGTGTTGTAATCTGTAGTTGGCACCCTGACTTCCTTATACAGGAGACGAAGTGACAGCAAGTCTTTTTCAAATCTCCAGCATTTTCTTCGGTATTCTTTCATATTTAATTTTACAGTGCACTAGTTTATATTAATTCTTGTTCAAACCGCCCGATCCGTCACCCCATGTTAAGAAACTTTCCATGTGCTCCATTGAAGAATAGATAATTCACTTTTTAAGAAATAAATTTCCGCTTTCTCATTTACCTCCTGCCTTTGCTGTGATAGAGACCACTTTTATATTAATAACTAAATTAATGAATCATATGCAATATAAGTGAAGAAATCACTTAGAAAAATTGAAAATAAATACCATGAATCTAAATACAAATTAGAGAGATGTCTTAATAAGTCATTCCCTCTTAAATAAATCAACAAAGATTTTCGTCAATTTTTAACATCAACTTGAGTAAAAGTTGAATAATTTAATTTAATTTAAACAAAGAATACTGTTTATTGCTGTTTTGGTAGACGCCTGCCTTCTGTATTTTCTTTTTAGTATATTTTTTCATTTACTTTTTACTTTTATCGATTTTTTTGTGGGAGCACCTGCGAATATTTGCGCTGGTTTTGTCAATTCTTTGTTTCTCTCTCTCTCTCTCTCTCTCTCTCTCTCTCTCTCTCTCTCTCTCTCTCCCGTTATCTCTCTTTTTCTTTCTTTTTCTTTCTTTCTTTCTCTCATGTGTATATACATATATACATGTGTGTATGTGTGTGTATACGATTATATATGTGGGCATATATATGTATATACATATGCATATATATTTAGTGTATCGAGGCAGTAGATAATTATCTAAACATATACTGTTAAATATAACAGACATTGAATGTCTATTATGTTTAATCATGAGCCGTTCTAAACATCGTATTTTGGCTTTAATTTCATTTGAAAATAAGGACAAAAATTCTCCAACATTTGGATAATTTCTTATTATGTTGGTTCTAAGCTTTCGGCTCAGAACCGTATTACAAATTTACGAACTGCGTCTGCTATTTGGTAACTATTAGCAAAGTTTGATGTCAACACAAGATAAAATCGTCGCTGATGGTGAATGTTTTTATGTTAACGTCCCTGTAACCTCTCTGAAGATGGCTCATGTATCCTATATTATATTTAATTGATTTACAAATCTCATCTCCGAGTTAAACCAGTTGAAGATTGCAGATATTCTTGGGCCAACAACAATTTCACGGATTTTACCAGCAGATTCAATGGTAATTGATTTAACTTTTTGGGGGTTATCTCGATAGGTCTTATATTGTTATTTTAACGCATTCAGATTTTGTAATCTCTTAAGTAAGATACATGCTAATTGTTTATTCGTCCAGATCTCTTATTACCTATATGATGCTAATTCTCATTGGCTGCCCTCACGGAGGGTTTGTGTCATATTTAAAATAAGAAAGATGGATTTTGCCTATGCGGAAACTGGAATCACCCAGCATTTTCCTGAGTGTGTTGCATTCCTTTTCGCACAAATGTCCTTTTTCTTCCCCTATAGAAATTTTTTTGAATAGCAGTATTAACTAAACTTTCTTGTCTTTGGTGGTAACTACTTTAAAAGAAGAGAACTCATGAATTCAAAATCTTGTAGACGGCAGCAGGAAACCATTCCATTATCTTTCTCAAGAATCCATGACAATTCACAGATAGAGGAATGATCTGATTCAAAGGATCTTGGCTTTTAAAATACGTAGAACTACAGGACAGATATAAATATTGAGTCTAAATAAGACAACGAGCGTACCTACACGCATTTACAGAGACAAAAAAGGTCAGAGAAAGAAAAATATTTTTTCTGTTTATTTTCACACAGTAAATTGCTTCAAGGCTTTATTGAGAATAATATATACCGGGTAAATGTCGGTTCCTTGGACCATACCTGGCTCTTTCTGTTATTCTCTACTTTTCGAGATCGATAGAGTCCAGAAGTATCTCCGTGTCCTTGTTGATTATAAGTTATTTTCCACTCTGCAATCCTTTTCCCACCGACGAAACATCGCAGGCCTTTTGCTGCTCATATCGCTATTTACATGGAAAGTGTTCCGCCGAACTACATTCCTTAGTTCTATCAGTTCTAAACTTCACGTCTTGACCCACCATCAAGCAGCTTCTTCCCACGAACCGCTACTTTGTGGAACCGACTCTCAAGAGGCAGCTCATTAATGTCTAGGGTTAACCTTTATCTGTCTCATATTCCAAGAAACTTCGCTTTTGACTCTGTAAAACCCTCCTTCGAGTGGCTCTTAGGCTTCGTAAACATCATTGTAAAACAAAACTGACCACTCGCCCTCACAAATCTCTTGCACATTCCTTTCAGTCAGTCAGTTAAGTGCCATACATGATACACGCTTGGGCGATCAGGTCTCGAAAGAGACATGACTGACTGGGCAGAAGATTATCCCGCAGTAGGTTGCCATTGCTTTCTGCGGTAGACTGGTTGCCAGCCAAGGCTACAGAACCCAGTCTGTCATGTTATTTAACCCATAACTGAAAGGAATAGACGGATTAATACCTTTCCCAAGGGTATTTGCGCGTAAGTGAATGCAATGAATTCAGCTGGAATTCGAACTCGGCTCCCCGATTTCTCGTTCCGAGCCGATATCCAATGCACCACAACGCACATTTCTAAAAAAAAGTTGCATTAAAACAGAAATAATAATAATTATTGTTATTTTTGCCATACTTTTGTTGGAGCGATGTAAGAGGCGATTATTTCCCTTATGTTTTACGAGGTCCTTCCCGTTAGTGAAAAAGGTTTCTGTTTTAAGTAAGACGGCAACAGAATTAGTAGCTTGTGGCAGTTCGGTGAACGAAGAAATACCCTTCGTGCAAAATAAGAACGTAAAAGGTATCACCTGGGGTTGTGACGTTTCACGCTTATGGACCTTCCAAATAATTTCTTGGTGTTATTGTAGCTTTTTTTTCTTTCGTTGGGTTAAGGTCTAAAGAGGATGAAAAGTGCGACACTGAGATCCGAAGACGCATTGGCATAGTCAAGGACGAATTTCAAAAGCTAACCCGTGTACCGAGAGACAGGAAATCTCATTGGAAACAAAGAAAAACAGTGCTGGACTGCTATGGGATATCTGTCTTTCTATATGGCAGCGAATGTTAGACGATCTATTCAAAGACGAAGGAAAGGCTCGAGGTAGCAGAAATGTGGTTCTACAGAAGGATACTGGGCATATCATGGACGGAGCACGTAAGCAACAACGAGGTGTTGGAGAGGATGCAATCGAGAAGAAAAACTCAAATTTAACATCAGAAAGAGACAGCTGAGAATACTGGAACACGTAATGAGGAAGGTGGGTCTAGAGAACTTATATTCACAGGACCAACAGAGGGAAAGAGAGACAGGGAAATCAGTACGAGATATATTTGAGAGGCTTAAGCAAATAGATGGCGGAGCAGAGTTTGGGACAGATACCAAGAGGAAAAACATTAAAAGCGACAAGTGGAAGTCCACGTGGTTACGTCATGAAGGGACATGGCACATCATGAAGAAGATACTAATGCTTACTGTGAGTTTTGGAAAGATGGAGGGAGAGAAGGGAAAGATGGAAGCAGATGACAAGATATTTTTCGCACTTTTTTGCGCACTCTGAGATAATATTGGATGTCCGTTATGGTGCAACGGATATCGGCTCGGAATGAGAAATCAGAGAGCCGAGTTCGATTCCAGCTGAATTCTTTGCATTCACTTCGACACAAATACCCATTCGGAAAGGTATTAATCCATGTCTCCAACCCGTAGTATGGTTTTCAGGCACTTTCCAAAGGTGCCACACGCTCGGATTGCCTACTTCAGACAGATAACCTGAAGACGTCACCTTCCTTACAAATTGACCATGGTGAGATTCGAACCCGGGCTTCATGGTCAAAAATCTACCGCAGAAAAAAAATGATAAACTACTTTGGAAAAATCTTCTGCCTAGTCAGTCATAAATCGAAAGAGACATGATCGCCCACGGGTGCATCACGTATGTCACTTAAATGACTAATAATAATAATAATAATAATAATAATAATAATAATAATTATTATTATTATTATTATTATTATTATTTTAATATCACAGGTATCTCCCACCTTGTCGGCTGGGGCTTCATAATACACCGACTGTACCTCTGCAGAAGGGTATTCCCACTATCGATGAGGCATCATAGATATAACGATAAACTTCATCTAGGTTCTGGGTTGAACGATAAACTGCATTCGGCAGCAAGTCACCTAATTGGGAAGTTTTGAAAAGCATGGAACCGCCTCCTAATTGCTTTTGTTTTTAGGTCCAACCAGACCCAGAATGGTAGCACCTGTTAGGGTCCTAGCAAATAGTTAACCCCCCAAACTGTGGTCAAAACATCATAAAAGTATGCAAATAAATTTTTATAGTGAAAATTTCAGCTATACCTTTTTTGGAGAAGAAAATATGGCAAATGTTCCTTTTAACTCCCGACGGCTTTTCCCCTTCGAATTTATCCAAAATAGCATTATCTCTGTGAAAATGTATATGCTGAACTCAAATCAACAATTAGTTATTGAAGAAACCTTCCTTTTTTATCTAAATGTCCATAAAAAACAAACTATATCTTGCACTTTTTCTCTCCCCCTTAACTCTCACGAAGTCATGTAATTAACTGCAGAATGACGTACTGCGTTAGCAACGAATTTTGGCAGATTTTTGGTCGATTGTTCTCATTTACTGATACTTCCGGTGATGTACTTCCTGTTAGGAAAGTAATGCGCTATTGTATTTCTACGCTTATTACTTTGATGACAGGAAATACATCGCCGGAAGTTTCAGTAAATGAAGAAAATCGACAAAAATCGACAGAAAATTGCTGCCTACGTAAAACGTAATTCTGCAGTTAACTCGTGAGAGTTACAGGAGAGAAAAAGTGCGAGATATAGTTCGTTTTTTATGGACTTTCAAAGCAAAAACAGGTAGGTTTCTACAATAATTAATTGTTGATTTGAGTTCAGTATATACATTTGCACATAAATAATGCTATTTTGGATAAATTTGAAGGGGGAAAGCCGTCAGAAGTTAAAACGAACATTTACCGAAAATATTGCCAACTATAATTTTTTTTGCCAGCAAGAGATTTATGAAGAAAAAAATTACGAACAATACATTTTTGAAGAAAAAATATTAGCATCATTATACTATTAATATAATAGTGAAACGTCTTACTCTCAACAAAACGCTCTATACAAATATACGTCAATGAAACCTGATCTATAAAGTGATTTCTTACAAAGAATACATATTTTATTCGTACGAATCTATTGTAAAAATATTTTCTGTATTAAAGAACCCATTGAGGTTGATATATCGTAAAATATAACAAAAAAGGTGTCTTTTCGTCACAGTTTTTAATCAAATGTTAGCAAGTCAGACACAACGGCTCCTTTTCTATTTGTGCCAATTTCATCAGTGCTAATCCCGAACATTTTCATACTTTCTCCGATTCGTAATTTGTTAAAAATCTTGTTAGAGACGATTTCCTCCATTCATATTTCTTCTTTGTTGAATGGTTTTTGTCTTTTATCAAATAAGATTTTATCCGATTTGTTCTTCAGTCGTGAAATTAACTTCAGACAATCAGAATAAAACAGTAACTTCGGATGAAATTCGAACTCGTAACCAAAATATTGTTTCATAGATGACGCCTTAACTAAGCTGATATATTGATATGTTTCGACCTAATAAAGGATCTTCTTAAAAACTGAATATGGTAAAATTTTGTGAAATGCATCAGACCGAGAACTTTTCAGAGTACCGACGTATGAGGAGCTTTCATATAGATTTTTTTTAACTCTTGTCTTTATAATTCCCTGTTTTTATTCTCCCCAATCTACTTTGGAAGTTACTTACTTGTACTTATTGAGGTATTCACCTGGGATCAGATGTCCAAAACTCCGTTAAGCTAATGTGTCGCATCCCAAACAAAAACCGACCAAACTCGACATTCGTATGCAACTGAGCCGGTAAACTAACTAAACACGGTTCCTACATCTCCGGAAATATAATATTCTTATATTAAAGATTAACTATTTTTGTAAGAATAAGGATTTTGACCTGTACCCTTTGTAGAGGACTATGCCATCCCTTTACTAATTAAAGTTTACGAGTTTAAGACTCGACGTAACATGGGGTCGTGAAATAAAACAGGCAATAAGAAAGACGAGTAGGCGAAAGTAACAAGAAAAACAATATATTAACAAAGGTTACATAGGGTTGACAGCATGCATAAAATTAAGGAAAGAGAAGTTCTTTCCCTGGTGAGAAATAAAAAATTGCGCCCCTAATTGCTACCAGCAATTAGTGCGCGTGTGTTTTTGTGAGTTAGGGAAACATGTCTGCTCTTGTCCGGGACAAAATCCTAACTAGCGTACCACGTGACGTTCCCCGCTTTTATTGGCAACCTTTACGCGGGAACGTTTATCATGTGAACGCTGAGTGACCATGTGTGTGAGTGTCAATGTATCAAGCCCCACACCTTCATATCATTTTTTTTTCTTTCATATCGACAATTTTTGTCGTAAATTGATTGTTATGCATTCCAGTTTTCTACTAATTCCTCACTTTCGCGCAAATACCCTAGGGAAAGGTATTAATCCGTCTGTTCCTTCCAGTTATGGGTTAAATAGCACAACAGATTGGGTTCTATAGCCTTGGTCGGCAACCAGTCTACCGCAGAAAGCAATGGCAACCTACTGCGGGATAACCTTCTGCCCAGTTAGTCATGTCTCTTTCGAGACATGATCGCCCAAGCGTGTATCATGTATGGCACTTAACTGACTGATTCCTCGTCGTTTTAATTTGTTCATTTAAGATTTTCTCTGTTCCATGCTTTCAATAATTATAGATTTATTTTGTCAATTTCGATTTGCAAATTTTTCTCATCTTTTTTTTAATTAGGCGAAACATCAGTTTCTTATAACGTAGTTCATCACTATAAGTTATAAGAAACCTTATAACGTAGTCTATCACTATACGTTATAAGAATCCATCAGTTTCTTATAACGTAGTCCATCACTATAAGTTATAAGAAACCTTATAACGTAGTCTATCACTATACGTTATAAGAAACCATCAGTTTCTTATAACGTAGTCCATCACTATAAATTATAAGAAACCTTATAACGTAGATTATCACTATACGTTATAAGAAACCATCAGTTTCTTATAACGTAGTTCATCACTATAAGTTATAAGAAACCTTATAACGTAGATTATCATTATACGTTATAAGAAACCTTCAGTTTCTTATAACGTAGTCCTTCACTATAAGTTATAAGAAACCTTATAACGTAGATTATTACTATACGCTATAAGAAACCATCAGTTTCTTATAACGTAGTCCATTACTATAACCAAAGTATATGCAAATTCAATGGGTATGCTGTTTTTGGCATTGTGAACCATAACGTACATCCATTATTATCTCAGAGCGCGCAAAAAAGTGCGAAAAATATCTTGTCATCTGCTTCCATCTTTCCCTTCTCTCCCTCCATCTTTCCAAAACTCACAGTAAGCATTAGTATCTTCTTCATGATGTGCCATGTCCCTTCAGGACGTAGCCACGTGGACTTCCACTTGTCGCTTTTAATGTTTTTCCTCTTGGTATCTCTCCCAAACCCTGCTCCGCCATCTATTTGCTTAAGCCTCTCAAATATATCTCTTACTGTTTTCCCCTGTCTCTCTTTCCCTCTGTTGGACCTGTGAGTATAAGTTCTCTAGACCCACCTTCCTCATTACGTGTTCCAGTATTCTCAGTTGTATCTTTCTGATGTTAAATTTGAGTTTTCCTCTCGTTTGCATCCTCTCCAACACCTCGTTGTTGCTCACGTGCTCCGTCCATGATATACCCAGTATCCTTCTGTAGAACCACATTTCTGCTACCTCAAGCCTTTCATTAAGTTGAATTTTAAGAAAATCAATTTCTTTTTTTGTTATTTACATTCTACTCGTCATAAAAGCTAAAATAATTATTTTATAATTTACATTCATTTTCCAATATAATTTTCATTTTTAGCATTTATCGTCGAAATTCGTACTTAATTTCATAAACGAATTCTACTGTTAATATATTTTTATTTTTCCAGCAGAGAAAGATTTGTGAGTTGTTTTTCGTGTTTGTCAAAGCAATAAATAAGTGGCTCAGACTTCAAAGAAAGTTTTAAGGTTGTGCCATCAAAGAGAAAAGAGAAAATTCTGGTAAATTTTGCACCGGCCAAATGCATACGTTTTTGTTTTGTTCTTTCAATTTAATCTGCGAAGGTAAAAATTATGTGTAAATCCGGCAATTTTTATCGAAGCAAGCAACAAACCTTGACGAATGAAATATATTTTGCAGCACACAATCGGGTCGATCCCTTGACTAGACACGTGCAAAGGAGAGGTTAATGCATACAAATTTAAAACCATGGACTGCATTGAAGTAAAAAGAAAATGTAAACAAACTTGGAATTCTCGAAAGCTTCTAAAATTATTCTGTGATAATATGATCATATCCTTTTACTGCTTCCTCTCTCTACATTTATCTACCTCTCTACCTACCTACTTATTTACCATAATATATATATATATATATATATATATATAGCTGGAGGTGAAGAATTTTCTGTGCAGGAATGATTCGTTCAATATGACGGAAAATTTTGTTAAGTTTATATTCAAATTTTTTTTGTGTCCTTAAAACTTTTCTTTTTTTAAGACTAAGTCTTTAAAGAATATGTTCACAGTGCTTACTGCTTAGAGCGCTCATAGTTTACCATATCTAACGGCGTACAAAACGCATTTTTTTAACTAAAAATATCTTTTAAAATCCCCGTGCGTTTTATATGCCATATGTAGGTTTAAAATTCGCGATAGTCGGTCGATATTTACTACCTGACAACACCTGTTAGCTTAGAATTTAGTGTAACGTTTATATACCTATTGTCATTATTTAAAAGGCTATTATGCAGATTAAAAGTGTTATCATTGATAATATTAATTATATTAATTCAATATAGTTATTTGTTTCTCTAAAATTATATGCAATAAATTCTTACCTTTGGATGTAATAAAGATTTATCGTTTCGTTTTCTTTTTTACTTAATATTTTTCGTTTAATTGTAATCATAGCTTGTTTAACCAATCATATAGCTCAGGCTGCACCATTTACTAATAATTTACCAATTTTACTAATTTTTTCTTGATATACCCTGCTGAAATTGAATTGTGTTTTATACACCCGTGCATCTGATATGATATATATATATACAAATACAGTAATCATTTTCTAGGATTGTTTGGATATTTATATTTCATTTTCTATACCATGTTGTATAAAAATCATATGTGTAGTAACAATTTTATTCATGGAGGACTTTGTTTCGAACATAACTAACTCGTCTTGATCGCGTAAAAAAAGTGAGAAAAGTGCTACTGATTGTAGACGCTTTTTTAAATAGAAATAATGCTAAGATATTAAAATTGTATAACTAGATTTTATATATAATACTTGAATTATCGGTCATTAAAGCCAATTCATGAGTGAGATATTATAAATACATGTATATTATTTTTATACATAAACATTTGGCAGCCATGGGGAAAAACAAACAAGTGAAAATATACATGTGTTAAATGTGTCCACTGACTTCCTTTTAATCTTGATAGGAATATAAACCAGTTAGATTTTATTTTTGAGGCGATAAACTCTTGACAGAAACAGTACAAAAACTCATTCTCAATTGTTGATTGTCAGTTTTTATTTGTTAAATGTGTTATTAGGTAACGTATAGAATAGTCTTCACTCCGAAACTGTTGCAAAGATCAAAACACTGAACACGTTTTATCTAATCTAAACTTATTTATAAATGGAACATTGTCTGTGTGTGTGTGTCCATTACCTATAGACTCCGAAACAGCTGAACCGATTTTCTTGAAAATTTACACAGTTGTACTATAAGCGTCTGCGATTGTTCTTAGCTAGGTTTTGTGTCGAGGTACCCTCGATAAATATTGAGAATTGATAATCCAAAAAATCGGGTTATAGACGGAGTGGTCCGATTTTAATCAAATTTGATACACTCATAGACAAAGACACAAGAAACAATATTCAGAACTTTCAAGGTTGCAGTTCTTACAATAGTGCAGAAAAACGATTATATATATATATATATATATATATATATATATATATGTAAGGCTAGATGTTTGTGTGTGTGTGTCTGTTTATCTGCCTGTATGTCTGTATTGTTTTTCAGCCCTTTTATTTTAGTTTTTGCTTCGGGTTTGGCTCTAAGTAGGTAGAATTGTAGTTCTTAGTCTCAGCCATGATATAATTTACTCAGAGGACTTATTTAGCCTTCAAAATTCAGTTTACGACGAAAAATACTTATTTGATATCGATACCAGGAAATCAAAATTTGACTTACATCCATTCATTTTTCTTTCAGTCTACGGTTTCGCTTTAACTGGAAACAACTATTGCTTTTTAGTCTTTCGTGCCAACGTCCAAAGAGTGTGAGCTCCAGGACACTGGATCAGTTTCAAAGCTTCTATTACACCCGAGCAACGTCGAGCTATACTGCTAGTAGAAAATAAGCAAAGAGACTGAAGTTTTCTGTTATATATATATATATATATATATATATATATATATATATATATATATATATATATTATTATTATTATTATTATTATTATTGACTCTCCCGTCGATTTCGACGTATGAGTGTCTAACCTCTGTTAGACTACCACACAAAGAATTGTTTAGAGTGGTGAAGGCTTGTGTAGCACCATCCACACTTTTTGGAACTGCTGATAACAAACAATTGGTGCAGAGGTTTGCCACAAATCGCATGAACAGCATACCTCAAATATTTAACCCATAACTGGAGGGAAGGGACGGATTAATACCTTTCCCAAGATTATAAGTGCGTAAGTGAATGCAGAGTTTTCGATTAGAATTGGAACTCGGCTTACCGATTTCCCTCTCTAAGTCGACATCCACTGCACCACTACGCACACCCGTCAATAAATAATTACAGCACCTTGGTATTCCAAAGCAGTCACTCATCTAAGTACTGACGTGGCTCAACGTTGCTTGAGCGAGAACCGGTGTATTCAACGTGATATGACCGTAACCATTATATATATATATATATATATATATATATATTAATTTGAAATTCAGCCAATTACGAAACCTTCGTTTCACATACTAATGATTTCTCTACGTTTATTCGGAAGTACTTTCTGATATTGAAATTTCAAAATCTTAATTCTTTCTGTTAAACATATATTACATCTGTGTCTTAAGCTATTAGGAGTCCTTTTATATAAACTGATCATCCGACGCTTTTTCAAACGCATAACAGGAACTTTTAGAACAGATAACTGTATGGGAGGAGCTGGTCAAGAATTGTAAACGTTTTCCTCTGGGTTTGTATGATCGTAAAATATATTTTCTGGGATGTTTACGTCCGGACATTATTTCGGATCTTTCATTTAGCAATTTTTCTCATTTTGAAAAATGTTATGGCTAACTTCTCATTTTAGCACAATTTGCAGACATTATCATCCTTGCAAAGTTTGCCTTGATTTTAAAATGCTCTAAATTACATAAGGGTCTTTGCCATTGTTTTGTGGTGGGGAATTAAAGCAAAATTCTCACTCTGACCAATCGCTGGTAAATCATTATATGAACTTCGATATGAGTGAACGGTCTAAAGCACACTAAAAATAAACCGGTTTCCTGTATAAGAAAGACGCAGGAAGGAGAATTCTTTAATCTCAAATGCCCAGGCCTGTATACATAAAAACATGCTGTTTAAAGAAACAGAAATGTCGAATCAACATGTATCCATTTTGTTCTATGTGTCCTTTTGCTTCCATTTTCTCTAAAAACATCGTCACCATCCTTCTGTAGAACTATATTTCTGCTGCTTCCATCTCTTTTTCATCTGCGAGGAAACATTCAAGGCGCCATTGCCATATAAGAAGAACGACATTACCTAACAGTTCAGTACCCGTTTATGTTTATCTAACAAAATTTTCCTGTTTCATAATGCTACCCACTTGTGTCTTCAGGTTCTGGTGTTGCATTTTCTGACATTTTCTAGATATTTTCAATTTTCTTTAAAGGCTTGACTTTGGTATATTCAATTTGTTATTCATATACTGGGTTGCTTCTTTTACTGACAATCATACATTTTGTCATTTTACAATTGATATTTAATCTTTCTTTCTCACTTTCCTTCGCTGCATTATTTGTTAATAAATGTATAAATGTAAACTTATATGAATGGATATGTAAATATTTATTGTGTTGTCTGGAAAGTTCATGCTGATTTTTAACTGAAATCAAAACACAAAACAAAATTATGTTATTAAAAATTTATTTAACTAAATATGAACCATTTTGTTGCACGATTTTCAAGTTAAAGTTTCCGTTTTCCCAGAATTCCGGTGATTTCTCGGCGAAAGAATTCATTAAGATATTTTTTATGTCATCCAAAAAATTAAAATATTTACCATTGAAATTATTTTGCAAGGAACTGAATAAATGAAAATCCAAAGGAGCAATGTCTGGCAAATATAGCAGGTGCAGTAACACAGCTTCAGTTTTTTTTTTTCTCGGTTTTATCAAAGAGATATGAAGTTTGTCTGTATTCAGATGGAAAACTACATATTTTCTTTTTGCAAATTCAGAGTGTTTTTATTCAGTTTCTGCCTTTAATTTGTCC
The DNA here is from genome assembly GCA_037127315.1 of Ascarosepion bandense. NCBI lineage: Eukaryota > Metazoa > Mollusca > Cephalopoda > Sepiida > Sepiidae > Ascarosepion > Ascarosepion bandense. The sequence goes on along the minus strand of JBBBDQ010001617.1, from coordinate 1,376,476 downwards.
AGTTGCAAGAAGCACTTTACAAAATCAATTGACTTGTTACTTGGCAGAAGCTCATACTAAAGGATTTCTTTCCAATCACACCAGACGCACAGCATGACTTTCTTAGAATTAAAAGCTGCTTTTGTGATGAATAAAGTTGGCTCATGTCACTTACCTCGGACCTTTTTCGATGAACAGTGTTGTAAACGATCCATTTCTCATCTCAAATTTGCTTAAAAAAGATGCATTTTCATTGCGTTTATACATGCTATTCAAATGATTCTTTTCGCTCAGATCATGTGGTACTTAACCCTCTAGGGCCATTCGTATCATATTTGATACAGTATTTCCCTATAAGGAAACATTTGGTATTTCCCTATAAGGAAACATTTGGTATTTCCCTATAAGGAAACATTTGGTATTCATTTACTGAGCAGTCAGTACTGCTTTCATTTGAAATTTATAAAATATTTCTCTTAAAAAATTTTTCAGGAAAATATTTCTTTCAAGGCTTGTTTTCATTGTATTCTATTAATAAGTAGTAATTAGTGGGGGATCAGTTTATTACTTCATGACAATAGAAAACCGATCACCCACTTTATGCCCAGTGGAAGCCTTAACCCTCTAGGGCCATTCGTATCATATTTGATACAGTATTTCCCTATAAGGAAACATTTGGTATTTCCCTATAAGGAAACATTTGGTATTCATTGACTGAGCAGTCAGTACTGCATTCATTTGAAATTTATAAAATATTTCTCTTAAAAAATTTTTTAGGAAAATATTTCTTTCAAGGCTTGTTTTCATACTGTATCAAATATGATACGAATGGCCCTAGAGGGTTAAACATCGTAGCGATTTGAGTAGCTAAGCTTCACGAAGTGTTCATGGAATGTGAATTCTGATACATTTAGTGTTTCTACCAATTCCTGGGTTTTGGAATGGGAATTATTCTCAATTAATATCTTCATTTAGTCATCCGTAGTGGAGAATTTTGCCTGAGCGTTCTTCATCACCAACCTTAAACTCAACGAATTATTTCCGTAAAGTTCTGCCCGGTAAATCACCTTCATGGTACACATCACATATTTTTTGTTGCTTGCAAGATATTTTTGCCCTTACAATAATAAAAAAAAACATTAAATATCTAAAATGCAACTCATAATCTTCCATTTTCATAAGGAAAGTAATTTTAACTTTTTTTTTTCAAGGGATAGTTTGAAGTTTGCTGGAATAGAAAATCTAAGGATATTTTATCTGTCGATATCTGTCGATAAATTTGATGTGTTCTAACGTGTTCAAAGATGAACGACTAAAAATCCGAATGAACTTTCCGGATAAGCGAATTCTTTTTCTATGGGCCCTGTCCTTTCAGGACGTAACCGATCATGGCTTTCCACGTCTCCCTATCCCTGGTGGCTTTTAGTATGTTTACTCCTGTTACACCACGCAACCCCCGTTCTGTCATCCACCTGCTCAGGCCCTTCAAATATGTTATCCACTGCTTCCTCTGTTTCCTTTTCTCCCTCTATCTGGCCTGTCAGTATCAGGTTCTCCAAGCCTTCCTTCCTCAGTCCAATACATATATTTAATAATATAGTTTAATGCCTGGGCAAACTAAATAGAAAGAATACAAAAACAAATCAAGGTGCATATATAGATATGTCTTCCTTCATGCAACAAGATCCACGGAGGAGGAAACAAAATAAGTCCAAACTCGAAGTCAACCGATAGTTAAAAAAGAAAAATATGAGACGCTCTTGCTTTTTTTTTCTTATATATTTTTTTTAATCATATCAACCCGAGCAAGGCTGTAACGCCACTGATGTGCAGGGGGCTACGTAAGAGTGAAAAGATTAGAAAATAGAAGGCCGGAAACCACATCCTAAACATGGAACAAGGAATGAGTCTCTAGACCTGTTCAATAGACATAGGTGGTGTATGAACCGGGCGATAGTTTAGTCTATTTACTCCAATTGAAAATAAAATAAATAAATAAATAAATAAAAAAGTGAAAAGATTGGAAAAGAGAAAGCCGGAAACCACATCCTAAACAGGGAACAAGGGATGAGCCTCTTCACCTGTTCAATAGACGATATATCGCTTTTTGTAACACCATCTAGTCCTTGTTAGCAGAAGTTCGTTGGCAGACAAATAAAGTAATTCCGCTATTAAGTGATGTAAAAAAACTCCGTTCTTTCCGTCGATCCTAACAATATCTTCAAACCAGTAGTTCTTCCTTTATTAAACATTTTACTTCTCTTTAGTACATCAGAATTGTCACCACCATAAATATTCGATATGCCATAAGCTGTTTTCCTTAGAGCCTCAACTGCATGAATGTAAGCCTGTTACTAGATTGACAATTAGGTCACCATTTTACTGTTGACCCTTCTATTCTGACAGCTTCTTTTGTAGCACTTCCCACTTGTGGAACACACTTTCAATTTCTTGCTTCCCTATCACCTACAATCTTCAAACCTTTAAATACAGCGTCAATCGCCATCTCTTGTCTTCCTGGATAATGTTTCTTAATTATAATTTCCTCATTTCAAATTCTCATTTTCTTTCATTTCTGCGTCTTAGTGGCATTATTGCCTTGCTTGGGGTGAAATAATGAAAATGCGTTATAAAGATTAGATCGAAGATAAAGGAATTGATCGTTTAATATTCTGTGCTCGGGTTAGTTTTATCCAACACTTCAGTTAAAGGAACAAGAACATTTAGAGCTAGCAATAGCCGTACCATCAATAACATCAGCAGCGCCAACACCACCACATTCGCAACACCACCACATTCGCAACACCACCACCTTCGCAACACCACCATCTTCGCAAATCTGTACCATTAGCAATTAAAGATACCGTAATTACACCATTTAGCTACGTGAACGTAAATTTGGCTGGGCCTTCAATGCGTGTCGTAGATGGTTTGTGAGGAAAAGGTCTGGCCACATATAGATTCTGATTATTTAAACATGGCATACCCCATCTCAAACAAATCTATTAATAGAACGAGAGACCGAGGTGCCAAGTTCGAATTCCAGTTAAATTCCTTGCATTCACTTACGCAGAAATACCCTTGGAAAAGGTATTAATCCATCTTTTTCCTCCAGTTATGGGTTAAATAATAGCACAAATTGGGTTATATAGCCTTGGCTGGTGCCCAGTCTACCGCAGAAAGCAATGGCAACCTACTGCGGGATAACCTTCTGCCAGTCAGTCATGTCTCGAAAGAGACATGATCGCTGAAAGCGTGTATCACGTATGACACTTAACTGACGGACTTCTAAGGTCTATTTACAGATGATGAAATTGCAGAGGAGCTATACGGGTGATATATGAATTCGTAGTTAAGACGCGCGTTGTGGGGCAGTGGATATCGGCTCGGAACGAGAAATCAGAGAGATGAATTCGAATTCTAGTTGAATTCGTTGCGCTTAAAGCAATGTCAACCTACTGCGGGATAATCTTCTGCCCAGTCAGTCATATCTCTTTCGAGACCTGATCGCCCAAGCGTATATCACGTATGACACTTAATTGACTGAATTGAGATAAGAATGACCGAGAAAAAAATATCAACTAAGTAATCCAAGAAATACGACTGAAAATAAACCATTCCAAAATAGAAACTACGATATCTTATTGTAATGAAATCAGCGAGATCACCTATCCAGAATCCATCATAATATTCTGGATGTGGAATTGGTAAATACGGAACTCTTCAAATATCTCAGATAATGGACCAGTTACAATCTATTCGGATAAGGAAATTGAATGCTGAATTCGATGTTCTAAGCGTGTTTTAACTCAACACCGAAAATTTCTACAAAACCAAAACATAAACCTTAAGAATTGAGTCGTTCTCAAATAACCGAAACTTCCTTATGGATGTCACGAATGTTGTTACGAATTATAAAAGGTATATACAACCGGATGAGCGTGCGTTGTGGTGCAATAGATATCGACTCGGAACGACAAATCGGAGTGCCGAGTTCGAATTTCAGTTGAATTCTATACATTTACTTACTCAAAAAAACTCTTGGGAAAGGTATTAAGTCATCTCTTCCCTCCAGTTATGGGTTAAATAATAAAACAGATTGGGTTCTATAACCTTGACTAGTAACCAGTCTACCTCAGAAATCAATGGCAATCTACTGTGGCATAATATTTTCCCCAGTCAGTCATGTCTCTTTCGAGACATGATCACCCAAAGCATGTATCACGTATGGCACTTGACTGAATGATATACAACCGCGTTCCAAGATAAATAATTCAGAATGGTTTTAAACGAATGAAACTCGTGGGTCTTGAAAAGGGCTGCTATGACATTCGTCATACTTCATGGACTAGCGTTATATAATTCTTCTTCTTCTTCTATGTGCCCTGTCCCTTCAGGACGTAGGCGATCATGGCTCTCCACGTCTCCCTATCCCTTGTGGCTCTTAGTATGTTTACTCCTGTTGCTCCTGGCAACCCCCGTTCCGTCATCCACCTGATCAGTCCCTGCAAATATGTTATCCGCTGCCTTCCTCTGTCTCTCCTTCCTTCTATCTGTCCAGTCAGTATCAGGTTCTCCAGGCTCTCCTTCCTCATTGCATGTCCCATGAACTTCAGTTGTCTCTTCCTGATGCTCAGCATCAATTTCCTTTTTGTTGCCATTCTTTCTAACACCTCGTCGTTGCTTGTATGCTCAGTTCACGATATCCGTAGCATCCTTCTGTAGAACCACATTTCGGCCGCTTCCAGTTTTGTCCTCATTTTCGAAAAAAATAAGTTTTTCTAGAAAAACCTTTCTCTGGAAAATTAGTTTTTCAATCCACTAACTGCTATAAATTCTTTTCATCGTTGGTCGTTCTTCATTTTTTGTCTTGTATTTGTAATTCTATAGCAAATAAAAAATCACCAAATAACAGAAATCAATCACTTTTAAAAGCAATACCAACTAAAAAAGATAACTTCAAGACAAAAAATGAAGAACGACCAACGATGAAAAGAATTTATAGCAGTTAGTGGATTGAAAAACTAATTTTCCAGAGAAAGGTTTTTCTAGAAAGATTTTATAAATTCCAACAAGCAATAACATTAACTGTTCGAATTTTTCTTTGCAAGTAGATGGCTAATCTAAGCATTCAGTCAGTTAAATGCCATACGTGAAACACGCTTGGGCGATCATGTCTCGAAAGAGACATGACTGACTGGACAAAAGATTATCTTGCAGTAGGTTGCCATTGCTTTCTGTGGTAGACTGGTTGCCAACCCAGGCTGTAGAACTCAATCTGTTCATTTATTTAGCCCACAGCTGGAGGGAAAAGACGGATTAATACCTTTCCAAAGGTTATTTGCGCGTAAGTGAATGCAATGTATTCAACTGGAATTTGAACTCGGCTCCCCGTTTTCTCGTTCCGAGCCGATATCCACTGCACCACAACGCACATCCGACAATCTAAGCATTACCATTTACTTTTTGTCATTGACCGCTGAGAGCTAAAACCACGGAATCACTATCAACTATTACTTCATCAGCCGCCGCATTGTCCTCGTGGATAGTGAAATCTGCGATTTGTACTCGATAGCAGATGTTTGTTCAAAAAATTCCAACTTGGATATTGTGAGACAATTTACCGAGTGTAAAAAGCGGAATTAATTAGCCAGAAACATTTCAGTAGGCAACGAAAGAAACTTGTTTTCTATTAATTAGATCTTTTCCCTTAGGACTTAATGAATTAAACTTTGAAAACTTTGCGGATATTTAAATTGTTATTTTTTAAAAGTATTTTCAGAATATTATTATTATTAATAATGTATATGTATTTTTTTATTCAGATTTTGATGGCTTCGGGGATATTTGAATTTATTTTTCTGATATATTCAAAACATGACTATTATTATTGTTGTTATTATGACATATCTTTTTATAATTCACATTTTTTTTTCTTTGAGAATATTTCAATTTAATATTTTTATTCAAAATATTATTATTATTATTATTATTATTATTATTATTAATAATAATAATAATAATAATAATAATAATAATAATTATGACTCATGTCTGCAATTACTATATCTTTTTTATATTTATCTGAAAGTTAGATTTAATTTAATAAAAGTTGAACAGGTAAGTTTAGCTGATTGGGAAAACCGAGAATAAGTTAATATATTATTACCGATTCTGTGAGTGGCAAGATCTACATGTTTAGTTATTTGACGAGCAGTGAGGTCTCACTCTATATTTTTTTGTATTTGAAAACTTAATTAAAACATTTTGTCTTTGCGACGTTTCATATATGGACGTGGGCAACCATGGCTCTCCACGACTTTCTATCGTTTCTCTTAGCAATATTTGTACTCTTACTTTCCCCATCCCCATCATTCTATGTTACCTTACTGACACACTTTGAAACACTTTATAATCACCAAAATAAAGCAACGTCGAGCCTGGTCAGTACTCAGATGGGTGACAGTATGGAAATGCTATAAGCTACATTATACACCTCTCATCTTGAACATAAAAATTGCGTTTATTTTTTTGCATGAGTTCAAACTTGGTCATAATGCTTCTCAAACTGCTACTAACATTAACATATCAACGGGTGAAGGATCTGTTTGAGCTCTAAGAGTACGGTGATGATTTCCGAAGTTCCGCAGTGGAGATACGAGACTTGAAGACCAAGGTGGTTGAGAACATCTATTTGGAATTGACAATCAAGTTTTGAAAACACCAGCTGAACAAAACCCATATACATGTGTTAGAAAAATGTCTCAGATAATAGGTGCTCGCATTTCAACAATATCTATCTAAACTTATTTATAAATGGAACTTTATCTGTGTGTGTGTGTGTGTGTGTCCGTTACCTATAGACTCCGTAACGGTTGAACCGATTTTCTTAAAAAATTGCACAGTTGTACTATAAGCATCTGCGAGTGTTCTTAGCTAGGTTTTGTGTCGATGTACCCCCGATAAATATCGAAAATCGATAATCGAAAAAATCGCGTTATAGAAGGAGTGGTCCCATTTTAATCAAATTTGATACACTCATGGACAAAGACATAAGAAACGATATTCAGAAGTTTCAAGGTTGCAGTTCTTATAATAGTACAGAAAATCGATAATATATATATATATATATATATATATATATATATATATATATATATATATATATATAAGGCAAGATGTTTCTGTGTGTGTCTGTTTATCTATCTGTATGTCCGTTATACAAATCCACAATTTTTATCTGATTCTCACCAAACTTCACAGAAATATTCTTCAGGCTGAGTCTGAGCCCCAGGACCATGGATTAGTTTTAAAGCTTTCATTACACCCGAGCAACGCCGGGCTATACTGCAGAATCTCGCCGACTTGGGATACGAAAATCTATCACACCCACTATACTCCCCTCATCTTTCGTCTCCTGACTACCGCTTTCTTAAGCATCTTGACAATATTTCAAGTCAAAAGACATTCCGTCGTAAAGAAGGTACGTTCGAAGATTTCTTGGCGTCAAAATCCTTAGAGATTTATGGTAAGGGCATAAGAAACTATATAATTCGATGAGATAAATGTATAGATGTTCTTCTTCTTCTTCTTCTTCTTCTTCTATGTGCCCTGTCCCTTCAGGACGTAGGCGATCATGGCTTTCCACGTCTCCCTATCCCTGGTGACTCTTAGCATGCCTTCTCCTGTTACACCGCGCAACCCCTGTTCTGTCATCCACCTGATTAGGTCCTTCAAATATGTTATCCACTGCTTTCCCCTGTCTCCTTTTCCCTTTATCTGGCCTATTAGTATCGGGTTCTCCAAACCTCTTTCCTCATTACATATCCCAGAAACTTTAGCTGTCTATTCCTAATACTCAGTATTAATTTCCTTTTCGTTTCCATCATTTCCAAAACTTCACCATTGCTGACATGCTCGATCCATGATATTAGCAGCATCCTTCAGTAGAACCACATTTCAGTTGCTTCAAGTTTTTCCTTCATCTTTGATGATATTGTCCAGCATTCACTGCTATAGTGTAGAACTGACATCACATAGCAATCCAGTACTCACTTCTCTGTTTAAAATTGTTCTGTTTCTTAATACTTTACTCAACTTCTGGAATGCTTCCTTCGCCATGCCAATTCGCCTTCTGATCTCTGTGTCGCACTTTTCGTATTCTGTTATAACACTTCCCAGGTATTTAAATTTTTGTACCTGCTTGATTTTAGTATCCCTGACCTGTATTTGGCATTTGGGCTGCACTTTTTGCTGATTCCTATGAATTCGGTTTTCTTGCAGTTTATTTGTAGTACTTTCTTGTCAATCTCTTCTTTGACCCTTTTAAACACTGTTAAAATATATTCAGGAATGAAAGTTTATTCCAAAATTGGATATTATCTTCCGAATAACGTAATATCATTCTTAATTTATTGTCAATTTTCTGCTAATGCAACATGACAGATCAGCGTATTTGCAATTTTACAAGTTGATAGGTACGTTTATGGGTGTCTGGTATTCATAATAATAGGAAGAGTTCATTATAGACCAAAAAGGGTAGGTCCCTAATAATAGATAGATAGATAGATAGATAGATAGATAGATGTGAAGAGACTGATAGATAGATAGATAGATAGATAGATAGATAGATAGATAGATAGATAGATAGAGAGATTGAAGAGATTAGATAGATAGATAGATAGATAGATAGATAGATAGATGTGAAGAGACTGATAGATAGATAGATAGATAGATAGATAGATAGATAGATAGATAGATAGATGAGATAGATAGATAGATAGATAGATAGATAGATAGAGACTGATAGATAGATAGATAGATAGATAGATAGATGTGAAGAGACTGATAGATAGATAGATAGATAGATAGATAGATAGATAGATAGATAGATAGATAGATAGATAGATAGATAGATAGAATGAGACTGAGATAGATAGATAGATAGATAGATAGATAGATAGATAGATAGATAGATAGAGAACAGACTAGGATAGATAGATAGATAGATAGATAGATAGATAGATAGATAGATAGATAGATAGATAGATAGATAGATAATGAATAGACTAGGATAGATAGATAGATAGATAGATAGATAGATAGATAGATAGATAGGGAACATACCTAGATAGATAATGTTGTGGACCCAGAATAGGTCCGGAAGAAAACTCGAACTCGGGAATTAGTGAAATATATATATTAAACGGAAAATAAATACAAGAGGTGTACAGGTCAGTCTTACTGCCAAGTATTAGACCGGGGGGACCCAACTCAACTCAGCTCGACCCCGAGAGGCATATTCTCCCTGTATTCATAATAATAGAAAGAGTTCATTGTCCTCCAAAAAGGGTAGGTCTCAAAACAATAAGAATACTGAAAAACATCACAGTAAAAACATCAGTTGTTAGTGTTATTCAAAGAAACAAATCGAAGAAACGCTTTTTAAATTGAATAAAAGAATTCTTTAAAATTCGCGTGGAAATAAAGTTCACTCGTAATAATATTTTTCCGTCTCGTCAATAAACCACGAATTATGTTCTTTCAACTTTCATGACAAAAACAAATCAAATTTTTCTGAATTGATAAAGTTTAAACTGATTGGGAAGACGACAGCTTCTGGTAAATGTCCAAAAGTATTCAAAAGTGATCATTAGAACAAAAAGAAACGCAAATACGTAGAATCAGTTCGTTGATAGATAATGACGTCACATAGGAGCGGTACAGATTTCTGTAAGCAAATTTAATAAACAAAAAAAGGATGGCGAAGGACTACCTGTAATCAAGAGGAATCTTTGTAAAATTCTGTTCTGCCATTCTCTGTCTACGTCTGAGGCGTTAATCAGGTTTTGGAATCTTTGTTTATCATTAAATGAACTTAGCCATATGTATAAGAATGATTTATCAAACAAAACATATTTGTTCTGGCAAAGGAGGTTGAAAAGGTCATATTAAATGAATGTATTGTATGCAGTTATTCTTTTTTTGCAAATTCTATTATCATGATTCAATGATTTTTTTCTTGGACTCGCAATGTCGCTTTGAATGTCTCAAATGTCTCGTTTACAAAATGTTCTGACATTCTGAGATCCATTTTGACCATAATTCAACAATTTTATTCCAACTGTTATCTCTTATACATTATGTTATAGCGTTTAATATTGTATGTCACAAAGGAATATTTGATTTTCTAGGTAATCTTGATTTATTTGGGAAAGATGCAGCGCAGTGGATATCGCAACAAGAAATTAGGGTGCTGAGTTAGAATTCCTTGCATTCACTTACGCACAAATACCCTTGGGAAAGGTATCAATCCGTCTCTTCCCTCTAGTTATGGATTAAATAACAGAACAGATTGGGTTCTATAGCCTTGGCTAGCAACCAGTCTCCCGCAGAAAGTAATGGCAACCTACTGCGGGATAATCTTCTGCCCAGTCAGTCATGTCTCTTCCGAGACATGATCGACCAAGCGTGTATCACGTATGGTACTTAACTGACTGATTGGAATAATATAGAACTTATACTGGAAGCAAACCACCTGTTATCTTGTTCCGGAGCTGACAGGTAAGGAATGGGTATCGACCCCTCAAATTTTTGTATGTGTGAAAAAAAGCAAACTCAATGAAGAGACGGGGGTGAAGTTGTTGAGTTTCAATGTTGATTTCATTGTGATAAAATTGACGAGCAAAGAGTAAAAAATCGGAAAATTTTGAAACTCAGGCAGCAGTTGACAGGATCGACTCAGGCTGGAACGTTGCCGTCGGTTGGCGGGAACATCGTCAATGTCTGGAACGTTGAGGTCTCGTAGTCCGAGGAGTCAGTTTTTGGCTGCTGCCCAGCACATGTACGCACACCCAGACAAGTGTGAGAATAGCATATGTGCGCTGCGGCCGTGGGCTGGCTCGTATTTTGCTTCCTTTGCAGGATTCGACCGCGGTTAAACGGCATCACTGCGAGATAGAACGTGCGAAAGCCATGAACTTGAACAGTCGTCGTCTCCTTTGCCGGATAGACCGCAGGTCAATGGGATCACAAGCGAACGAGACCGTTCTATCTTTGAAGCAGAGTGAAACCTAAAGCGGGATCGGCTGCTAATTTAAAAATAATGCGCTCCGGGAATCAACCGTGGGTAGCGATATCTCTAACGAAGCGTACGCCTAGCTCGAGATGGCCGGAGAGCAAAAAGTGAGTATTTGAGAACAAAACTACAGTATGATCCTACCCTCCGGGGAAAGGAAGTGTATTTACCTCTTACCCTCCAGCCTACGAGGAAATGGATGCGACACAAAGTCATGGGTTAATGTGGAGATCCCAAACGCGTACAAGCGGGCAGGGCACAAAAATTGCCCAATCCCCGCAACCGCCGGTCGCCCTGGCCCCGGTGACGAGCACCAGTCCACCCCTCTGGTATAATGAGGTGGCGTGGCCTCGGAACACTGTTCACCGGGAACGGACACCTCACAGTATTATATTTCTCAATTGCATGCCTGTCCCCGGACGGAGATACAACTGAGCCGCACTCTGTTTTCGAGGACAGAGACGCAACTAAAAGATGATTTGGATACCCACCTACCACAAAAAGTGGCAGGTAAGTAAACTGGATGTCGAAACTCCGGGCCAAGGAAGCCCATTTCGGCGAAAGTGACACTGGTAATAAGGGTTCAGTTGTCAGCATCTTCTTCTGACTTGCGGGGTCAAAGTTGGCGTTTGTCAAAAAACCATAACAAGTGGGAGCAGTGGGCAGCGACAATCGGAAAGCGTATTGGAATAGCAAAAGATGCCTCCCAAAAACTAAACAAATTATTAAAACACATGAAAATTTCACCGGAAACAAAGAAAAAAGGTATTGATATCTTATATAATATCACTACTCCTATATCTTACAGACGGTAACAGAGAATGTCATAAACTGAAAATGTGAGTAACAACGATGCAGTAAAGAAAATTAAAAGAAAAGAAAACATACTTCTGAATTCTTGGTCACATAACAAAGAAAGAAGGCTTGGAAAATTCGGTAGTCACGTGACATTTCGAAGTCAAAAGGAAGAGAGGAAAGCAGCGTAAGACCTAACAAACGAACTTTTGGGAATGACTGACAGAGCAGATATTAGGAGATATAGCAAAAAGATAAACTTTACCAAGCTCTACAACGGAAAGAAAGTAGTGGAGAGTAATGATCGCCCATATTTCTAAGAGAAACGGCATTCAATTGTTTTGATCACTTTGATACAATCAGTAGACTCTCCATATTTCACAAGTTTTATGTTGCATTACGAATGTTATTTATTTATTTATATAAAATATACTTTTTGGTATCTCAACTTAATAGACAGTCAGTTAGTGCCATACGTGCTTCAGTGACCATGTCTCTTTCGAGACATGACTGATTGGGAAAAAGATTTTCAGAAGTAGTTTGCTATTACTTTCTGTGGTAGACTGTTTGCCAATCAAGGTTATAGAACACAACCTATTCTGCTATTTACCCCATAGCTGGAGGGAAAAACGATGGATTAATACCTTTCTTTTGTGATGCCCTCCTACGAGAAATGGACTCTTCCTCTTGTTATATGTGATTACCTGCTTGAATTCCGAAGAGCAGTTATCGAAGGCAATTAAAAGCAGTTAACGCGGGCAGTTGACGACAGCGCAGTTGACGACAGCTACTAGTCAGGCAATAAGCAGCGTAATAATACCTTCGGACTTATTTCTATTTACTTATCATTAACCCTTCCTTTGAATATCTTGTTTCTTGTTATACTAACATACCTCATGTGTTCCGTGTCTTACTTCCGGCACATACCGGTCACTACAAATTTGAGGCGAGTTTCGCCACAAATCCACAACAAACTGGCGACGAAGATCCACAACACTTTCCCAATAGCAAGTAAACGAATGGAACGAATTCAACTGGAATTCCGAACTCGCCCTCCGATATCTCATTCCGAGTCGATATCGTAGTATTATTCTGGACATTTTGTGGTGTGTTTAATATAAATACAGCAACACATAACAATACGTACAATTAGTTACAGAACATGGAGTATTGATACCGATTTATAACTCATCATTACAATGCAAATATTTTTCAACGTTTATTCAATATATATATATATATTGAATACTCACGCAGAAAGAAAGAAAAATACTGGATTTTAAAATTAAATACATATAGGCTAGGGTTAAATAGGGACTTAGGTATTTTGAATCTTTATAAATATTTCAATAGTTAAACATTTTTTAGATACACTTAAAAATGTTTTCTTTCAAACAACATTTAAAAGTATTCTTACAGTTAGGTTTACGTTTACAAATATTCAAAATCTATTGCTTTCTACATCATGCGATGTAAACATCACGCGACGAACGCTTCTCGCGACGGACGCTTCTCGCGACGGACGCTTCCCGCGACGGACGCTTCTCGCAACGGACGCTTCTCCCGACGCATCTCGCGACGGACGCTTCTAGTTTAAATTTGAAAATCATTTGTTTGTGATGAAAGGCTGAGATCGGCCTGAAATATCAAATATATATATATAATAATAAGAATAAATAAATACTGTCAAAAAAATACATTTTTAACTTCCTACTTTTTAAGATAGTATACGTGGATTATCATTATACGATATATATATATATATATAGTTTATAAAGGAAAACTCAACACGTCATATCAGTTATAATCTATAGCTCATTTCAATGAGTTTAATTAGCTCATATCATCAGACCTTACAATATTTCCTCCATCTGGTATAAAATTTATATATATATATATATATATATATATATATGTGTGTGTGTGTGTGTGTATAATATATATTTACGCTATCGCCCGCCAATAGAGCACTATGGAGAAATGCTAGACTTTAAAAACAGTAGCTACTCACGCATTTACGCATCGTTCAGTCAGTAATGAATTTGACACACTCTCGGCTACTGGTGTTTGTGTATATGATACGCTAAAAATTCGCTTTCCTCAACCGAACGCCCATAACTTAGAGGTAGAATCGCCGACTGATCTCATTTCGGTCGGATTTCAATTCTAGCTAGAAGCAATCGGATGTCTAACCGACATGTTTAAGTGGACATTAAAGTCAGCACTTAGAAGCGACAGTCTGTTTCATGCTAAACACAATCGTCAGGCCATGTTCAGCATGAAACAGACTCTCACTTATGGGTGGTGACTTCAATGTCCACTTTTATATTTACAAACGCTCTGTCACAGATATTGAGCACTTTAACCCATATTTTATTATATATATACATATGATGCACACACACACACACACACACACACATACACACACACACACACACACACACACACATATATATATATGTATATAGTGTAGTTGGGCATTCTGTCTTTCTTCAAAAATATTTTATTAAATAGCATGGGATAAACTATATAAACTGTTGTATCTCAAGAATAATTTTGGGAAAAAAAAGATGAAAAAAGTGAAAAAAAAAAAAGTGTTTGTGTGACACGTTTCGTTCCCTAGGACTTCATCGGAGTGTATTTCATCGGATTATAGAGTAGAAAGATCCCCTACAGAAGGTAACTGAAGAGAGTGATAAGAAAGGACTAGGAATAAACTGCAAGGAAACCGAATGCATGGTCATCAGTAAAAATGGCAGCCCAATATGCCAAATACAGGTCGGAGATACTAGAATCAAGCAGGTACAAACATTTAAATACCTGGGAAGTGTTATAACAGAAGACGGAAAGTGCGACACAGAGATCCGAATGCTTCCTTCGCCAAGACATCCTGTTGAAAATGTGAATTATCCTTCGTAAGCACAGCATTTGTCTATGTATGAAATTTCCAAAACCTTTCTAATGAATGTATCCATGCTTTCGACTCTAGTGACTCATCTTTCAGGGTGTGTAAGTAGGGGTAACTTATAATGTGAAAATACCAATGAATTTCTAAATCTGTTTTTTTTTTCAATCAAACGCCTGAGCTCATAATGTTTCACTGTAGTGCTGAGTAACGGCTTTTGCTGCTCTTATCTAGTGAAATCGGGTAGTTCTGGAGGCAGTGGTATGTTCGATTGTTCATTTGCTTCACTTTCAACAATCGTTATAGGCCCATGAGTCGGACATTAAGCAGTTTCAGTCAAAAGTCGAATCAAACAACCACTCTGTCACTCCATTAATTGTTATAAAATCGCTTAAAAGGTATTGTAAAAAAAAGTAGTAGCGATCGATTTTGCTATATTTAACTGAAAGATTCCTTTCATTTCGATTTTCAACATTTTTTATGTTTATTTCATTCTAAGCAAAGCAGAAATATCATTGGTGCGCAAGGGGCTATAGTGACATAAAAATAAAGGGACGGGGGATGTCGAAGAAAAGATGAGAGATGGATGGGAATCAGGTAGATAAAAGATGGTAATTGACGTTGCATTTAAGCTTTTGGAGATTGCGGGATCGGAGTGCCGTGTTCGAATTCCAGTTGAATTCATTTACGTTCTAATATCCTTGGGAAAGATATGATTCCATCTCTTTCTCCTAGTTTTTTTATAATTATTTCCCCAACAAGCAAAGGCAGAACTACCACTGGTGCGCAGGGGGTTACAGTGAGGTAATAAAAAAGGAGAAAATATTTACATTTTGTTTGTTGGCCAAATGAATTTTTAAAATGTCGGAATAAAAATGAAATATAAAGGCACATTTTTTTTTTTAATAAAAAATATTTTATTCGCGTTTGACACGTGTGAGTTGATTTCTGTGACAATCTAGCAACTATCTTAGATCTTAGATGTTTTACGGAGCAAATGTAAACCATCCGCTTCATTGTCCGAAAGGAAAAATTGCTGAACTTCAACTCAAAAAGTATGTGTCGATCTGGCTTCCCTGTAGATATGTGTCCCTAGAAAGTTTGAATGGCGTAGCTTAAAAAATGTAAGCGTGCATAGGGAACAGTCAACCACAGACTCACAGATTGCCTTTTATATATATATATAGATAATTTGAGACTAAGGTTTAAGAGATAGTCGAAAACTCAAAATATCAAAATGTTCAACATTTTTAGTCAAAGGCCACCGAAAAACAATCTGATAAGTGACAAGTAATTGTAAATAATAAAATTTAATTAAATTTAATTGCACTTTATGTTTTGAAGAACAAAATTGATAAAAATATATTATGAATTTTTATCTTGTTAATTCTTTATTTATTCTCATTCGAGTTCACCTTTTATGCAAAAAGAATCCCACATATACAGTGCTTGATATCGTTATTTCACACCAGAGGTCAGCCTTTCACTTTAGACAAAATTCAACATTCTAGTTGTCGGTGGCCTAACGGTTAAGGGTATCAAATTATCCCCCATACCCCTGCCACCAATGTATTGTAGGTCTGTTAGCGTCATCTTTCCCGATGTCATTCCACGATGAGCTTCTTAGACTGCATATTTCATTAGTCTTCTTACTTTAGCTTTTAATAATTTGAGACTAAGATTTAAGTCAGTCAGTTAAGTGCCATACGTGAAACACGCTTGGGCGATCATGTCTCGAAAGAGACATGACTGACTGGGCAGAAGATTATCCTGCAGTAGGTTGCCATTGCTTTCTGCGGTAGACTAGTTGCCGACCAAGGCTATAGAACCCAATCTGTCCTGTTATTTAACCCATAAGTGGAAGGAAGAGACGGATTAATACCTTTCCCAAGGGTATTTGCGCGTAAATGAATACAATGGATTCAACTGGAATTCGAACTCGGCTCCCCGGTTTCTCATTCCGAGCCGATATCCACTGTACCACAACGCACATTTAAGAGATAGTCAAAAACTCAAAATATCAAAATGTTCAGAATTTTTAGTCAAGGGCATCGAAAAACAATCTGATAAGTGACAAGTAATTGTAAATAATAAAATTGAATTAAATTAAATTGCACTTTATTTTTTGAAGAGCAAAATTGATAAAGATATATTATGAATTTTTATCTCTTGTTAATTCTTTATTTATTCTCATTCGACTGCTGCGCAAACAGAATCCCACATATACAGTGACCTTGTGTTTGATATAGTTATTTCACACCAGAGGTCAGCCTTTCACTTTAGACAAAAGTCAACATTCTAGCTGTGGGTGCCCTAACGGTTAAGGGTATCAACTTATGCCCCCACCACCCCAGCCATCAGTGTATTGTAGGTCTGTTAACGTCCTTTATCCCGATGTCATTCCATGATGACGCTAAAGTGTCAACTGCTTCTTAGACTGCATAGAGCGTAGTTGCGCTCCTAGACGCCACTTTTCTGTAACTATGAATAGAATTCGCTATTCAGAATTGGGATATCGAAGGCAAACGGGTGATCCCACAGTCTCCTTACTTTCATCCCTTTCCCAATTTCACCAGAGGATAAAAGAACCTCAGCCACCTCGACCAGAAGCTTTAATCATTAAACTATGTCCGTTTCTATATTTTAAGTTTTAAATTGTCCGATCAGCAGTCAGCGCTTTCACAAAGAGGTATTTAATAAACTTAGTCTAGCGGGGGGGGGGGTATATGCTAAAGTATCGGTTATTTGCAGTTAAAATAAAATCCGCGACCCGATTTCAAATTACAGCCTGTCTCTGGCTCTCGCATTTGCATAGATGGCTTTAAGATATACATTAATCCCGCTCTTATTCTTATACCTATGGGTGTATACCGTATTGAAGGATATGCGTTGTGGTTCAGCGGATATCGACACGGAACGACAAATCAGGGAACCGAATTCGAATTCTAGTTGAATTCCTCGCATTCACTTACGAACAAATACCCTGGGGAAAAGTATTAATCCGTCTTTTCCCTATAGTTATTGGTCAAATAATAGAACAGATTGGGTTCTGTAGCCTTGGTTGGCAACCAGTCTACCACAGAAAGCAATGGTAACCTACTGCGGGATAATCTTCTGCCCAGTCAGTCATGTCTTTTTCGAGAGATGATCTCCCAAAGCATGTATCACATATGGCACTTGACTGACTGATACTGCATTGGGCAACGGGCAATCTAAGACTACAAACTTTAATTCCAGTCCCAGGAGAATATAGCAAGAAATTACGGCATTATTTTTCAAAGAAGTGAGTGAATATCAAAGAAGAAACCCTCGTTCCGTCATCCACCTGATCAGATCCTTCAAATATGTTTTCCGCTGCTTTCCCCTGTCTCTTTTTCTCTGTATCTGGCCTGTTAGTAACAGGTTCTCCAAACCCTCCTTCCTCATTGCATGTCCCAAGAACTTTAGTTGTTTCTTCCTGACTACACTCTTGAAAATCTCTATACAACATTTTGATTTTGACTAGAGTTCGAAAACCGACCAGTTGTGTTAGCGTGAAATACACAGCTGTATCACCCACACACCAAATATCTATTTAAAAATCACAATCATCTCTCAGAAATACAGATACATTCTTGAAATTTTTAAGAATATATATATATATATATATATATATATATATATATATATATATATATATAATCGTGTCGTCCCAAGCAAGGCATTTTACTGCCACTGTTGTGCAGGGGGTTACATAGGAGGGAAGTTGAGGAGTGAGAGGTTGCAGGGGGTGTCAGTAAGAGAGTAGGAGAGGGAAGAGAGTACTGATGAGAGAGGGAATATATATATATATATATATATATATATATATATATATATATATTCATTTATTTGCCTTGGCAAATATAAAGTTGGAAATTATGTTTTGAAAAGAAACTTAGCATCTGATACATGAATCCTGGGAGAAAATCATGAGAATTAGCCTCTGAACAAAATCAATTTCAATATAAGGGAAGAATAAAGAAAAAGTTGCACCTAAAGTGTGACGTAGAGGAAGATTTGAACGTAAAATACATTGAATAAAAATAAATAAATGAAGGAATGAATAAAGAACCATGAGAAGGAAGAATGAGAATAGGAAAGAAAGGAAGGAGATAGAAGGTAAAAAAGAAGGTAGAACCAAGAAAAAAAGAAAATAAAGAGACCAACACAGGAAGGAAAGAAGAAAGAAAAGAAAAAAGAGAAAGTGGAAGATAGGACCAAGAGAAAAAAGGAAAATGGACCAAGAAAGAGAAAAAGAGAAAACAAAGGAAGGAAAGACAAAAGAAGAAAGGAAGAAATTCAGGATATAAGGAAGAAATTAAGAAAGAAATGAAGCAAGAAAAGAAAGAAGAACGAAAAAAATAAAGGAATGAATAAAAAAGGAAGGAATGAAGAAAGGGGGAAAAGAAGGAAAGAACCAAGGAAAAGAAGGAAAACGGAGAAATGAATGATAAATGAAAGAAGGATTAAAGGAAAACGCAGAAAGAAAGAAAGAAAAAAGGAAAGAAAGAAAGAAAGAAAAAGGAAGGGAGGAAGAAAGGATTGTAAGTAGGACGAAATAAAGAACGTAAGAAGCTATTATGAAAGAAAGAAGGAAATAAAGACGGAGGAAGGAAAAACAAAGAAAGGAACGAAGGATGGAAGAAACAAAAGGAACGAACAAACTAAAAAGAGAGATGAAAAAAGGAAGGAAGAAGTGAAGGCAAAAAGAGAAGAATAAAAGTAGAAAGAAAGAAAGAAAAAAAGAAAGAAAGAAAAAAGAAAGAAAGAAAAAAGAAAGAAAGAAAACAAGAAAGAAAGAACTTAAAAAGAGATGCTGAAAGAAAGAAAGAAGAAAATAAAGACCAGGAAAGAGAAACCGGGAAAAGGAACGAAGGTTGGGGGAATAGAATGAACGAACGAACGAAAAAAAAAAAAGACGAAGGAAAGAAGGAAGGATGAAAAACAAAGGAGTAAAGGTAAAAAAAAAAAAAAAAAGAGAAAGAACGTAAAAAAGAGAAAGAAAGAATGACGAATGAAGAAAAAACAAAGGAAGGAAGGAAGGAAGGAAGGAAGGAAGGAAGTAGGAAGAAAGAATGAAGGTAAGAAGGGATGATAGAAAGAAGGGAATAAAAAACGAAGGAAGGAAACACCAAATAAAGAAACGAAACAGGAAGAACAGAACGAATGAACGAAGTAAAAAGAAAGATGTAGGAAAGAAGGAAGGAAGGAAGGATGAAAAAAAGAAGTCAAGGTAGGAAGAAAGAAATAACGTGAAAAGGGATGATGAAAGAAAGAAAGAAAGATGAATGAAGATTGAAGAACGAC
This sequence comes from Ascarosepion bandense, assembly GCA_037127315.1. Lineage (NCBI taxonomy): Eukaryota > Metazoa > Mollusca > Cephalopoda > Sepiida > Sepiidae > Ascarosepion > Ascarosepion bandense. The sequence continues at coordinate 1,356,389 of JBBBDQ010001617.1, read as the reverse complement.
CAAGGAAAGGAACAAAAGAAGGAAGAACGAACGAATAAACGAAATAAGAAAGACGGCAGAAGGGAAGGAAATAAACAAAAAGAAATGGTGACTGACAGGTTGATCGATTGCCTCAAGGCAAATAAATCTAACTGAAACCTAAATGAAATCTAGAAAAAAAAAAGTAAAAACAAATGAAAAAAGGATAAAAGACGATAAAATACAACCAAAAAGTGCAAAGGAAAAATAAATCTGATAAAATAAAGTAAATAAAATAAAAATCGTCTTCGTGCGTGTTGTTGATTTGCACTTCGATTAAGTCGGCGAACGTCTGCAGCCTTCTGTATTAGACAGTTAGTGAAACTCAAAGTAGAAGTTAACACCAGCCTTTCATGCAAAGGGGAAGACGAATGCACAAAGATCGACCTATACAACATATTTTCATTAAAAAAGTGTTTAGGAGTTAAGCGTACTGAAAAGTTCTCGGCCTAATCCATTTCCTAAATTCTGACCAAACACCAGACTCTATTTTGCAATCCCTTTATGGATAGACCGAGAAAATTTCTATAAACCTCTGTATACACATATATGTCATATTGCTATAAAAGTTGCTTTAGCGAGTAAACTTGTTTGAGTTGCATTATTCGCATTCTTCAGACTGTTGTCCTAATCTTTATTGCCATGTTTACGACGTTTCGACCGTTGTAGGCTCTGATCTTCTTCAGGTGCTAGGAATATTGGACCGAACTGGGATATAATTCTCAAGGACACACGCTCCAGTATATATCGACGTTGGTTAGTTCCAGTGACTTGACCCAAAGCGTTGTGAGTTCAGTCAACAGCAGTGGTGAACAAATAACTTAAAGAGTTAATTTAAAGGGAGATAACTACATGGCATCCAGAAGTAGCATCGCACATGGAATGAGAATGATATACCATAGTGATCGAAATAAAAGGTTCTGTTCGAAATTCCTATCACCTGAAGAAGGCCGGGGCGTACAACGACCGAAACCTTGTAAACATGGCAATACAATGAAGACAATAATGCAAAAAATATAAATATTACCTCATCTCAGAAGTACAGACAAATATTGTTTACTTTTATTTTCTTGAACAGTGAAATTAATAGTAACTAGCCTAGATCGTGAAGTCTTATTTAAAAAAATACCCTTTCCAACATGAACCAAACCGAAACTATATTGCTTTATTCAATCAGAGAAGACACTCCTATAGTCAAAGCGTGTTGCCACTATTTTAAGCACAGGAAACCATTTAGATAAAAAAGGTAGAATTACCTATTTAAGGAACGAAAATCTATTGCTGGGACTTTATAATGGCGTAGAGCTTAGAGGTTGAAATGATCAATTGATTTCTTCTTCTTCTTCTATGTGCCCTGTCCCTTCAGGACGTAGGCGATCATGGATCTCCACGTCTCCCTATCCCTTGTGGCTCTTAGTATGTTTGCTCCTGTTGCTCCTGGCAACCCCCGTTCCGTCATCCACCTGATCAGACCCTGCAAATATGTTATCCGCTGCCTTCCTCTGTCTCTCCTTCCTTCTATCTGTCCAGTCAGTATCAAGTTCTCCAGGCTCTCCTTCCTCATTGCATGTCCCATGAACTTCAGTTGTCTCTTCCTGATGCTCAGCATCAATTTCCTTTTTGTTGCCATTCTTTCTAACACCTCGTCGTTGCTTGTATGCTCAGTCCACGATATCCGTAGCATCCTTCTGTAGAACCACATTTCGGCCGCTTCCAGTTTTGTCCTCATTTTCGATGATATTGTCCAGCATTCACAGCCGTATTGAAGAACTGACATCACGTAGCAGTCTAGCACTCTTTTCTTCGTTTCTATTGAGATTTTCCTGTATGTTAGTATTTTGCTCATCTTCTGGAACGCGTCCTTTGCCATGCCAATTCGTCTTCGGATTTCCGTGTCGCACTTTCCATCTCCTGTTAGAACACTTCCTAGGTACTTAAATTCGTGGACTTGTTTGATTCTGTTATCCCCCACCTGTATTTGGCATTTTGGGTTGTATCTTTTGCTGATGACAATGCACTCAGTTTTTTCAATTGATTTACCCATGCCAAAAAGATTAATGGACGATGATAATGACGAAGCAGTAACACACGGGTAATTTAAAAAAAAAAACAAGATACGGCATTTATTTACACATTCAAACACTTAAAATTGAGTCAGTAGCTCGTTTCATGAAAATAAATCATAGTGTTTAAAGTCCGTCATTTTAAAGAATTTTTATGAAGAGAAAGCATTCACACAACAGATTAAACGATTTGATATAAAATATTATTTTAGACAAAGGTAAGAGAGTTCGTTGCTCTTCTTCTTTTTCTATGTAACATGTCCCTTCAGGACGTAGGCGATCGTGGCTTTTGACATCTTCCTATTCTTAGTGACTCTTAATCTCCGCTTCGTCGTCCATCTGCTGAAGTCTATCAAGTATGTCATGCGTTGCATTCCCTTGTATCTCTTTCCTTTTATCAGCCCCGTGGGCATCAGGTTCTCCAAGCCCTCCTTCCTCATTACATGTCTTAGAAACTTCAGCTGTCTTTTCCTGATGTTATTTATCAGTTTACTTCTTGTTTCCGTTTCTCTCCAAAACACGTCGTTACCGTCAATGATATTGAAAGGGATATATATATATATAATTCGAGGTAACTAAGAGGTTTAGACAAATGTAACCGGGTGGAACAATCTAGTATGTAAACGTAATAGACGAAACACATCGTATGCAGTATCCTGAGACGTAGGCGTAGTCATTGGACGTAGACTCCTAGTGGAAGACCTCTAGTGGAAGACTAATAGACCTCTCTGCGTCTTCGCCTTTGTTTGTATTTATGGCTGACACCAGCTAATCACATTCCAGTGAGGAGGAACCAAGGTGTATACATATGCATTATCTATTAATTACATCAGGTATCCTCAGCATCCTTCCGTGGAACCACATTTTGGTTTCTACGAGTCTTTTCTTACCGAACGGATATATGGTTCTGTAGGTTCAAAAGAAAACAAACAGAGATAGTTTGAAATACTGAAGTTTCTTGGATTGTTGAGAGGACATCCTTTGAAATGAGGCGTGCTAGATTAAGGCCTGTAATAATTTTACACTGACGAAAACTTCAATGCTGGACGTGGTGAACAGTAATGACACCTTTCCCATGACTTCAGACCCGCTTCTTTTATAATCTTAACTTTTCTCCTCGTTTTATACCAACAAGAATTTCTCATTGGCTGGATAATTTTTTTTCTTTTTATCAGCTCACCGGACAATTGCTGTAAAGGCAGTTTTTATTGGTCCAAAAATAAGTTCACATGATGTCTTGAATATATTTCTACCTTTTTTTCAGCTTACCAGTCAATTTCTGTGAAAGCAAGGTTTTCATTGGTCCATAGATTATTTCACATAGACTCGCGAATTTATTTCTTAATTTTTCAGCTCACAGGTCAATTTCTGTAAAGGCAAGTTTGAGTTTTTAGTTTAAGTCTTGTTCAACGGCATATCAGCCTCTGTGGTTAGGGTTTTAAGAATTTTTTAAAATGTTTAGTTACATTGAGAAGGTTTAGTCAGATTTTAATGAAATTTTCTTTTTTTATTCATTTTTATTTTAGAAAACTGAAAATGTCTTCTAGTGTTGTATTCAAAAATGTTTTGCTGAGAATTTTTTTTTCCCTTCAAGAATGTGTTATGGTAATAATTTTTTCTTCAAAAATGTCTTGTTGGTAATATTTTTCCTTCAAAAAATTATATTTTTTATAGAAGTCTATTTATATGTAATATATTTTTATACTTTCATAGTGTTTTGACCCCAGTTTGGGGGTAACTATTTGCCCATAGCTGGGACCCTAATAGGTGCTACCACTCTGGGTCAGGGTGAATCTGAGAACAACAGCAATTAGGAGGTGGTTCCATGCTGCTCACAACCTCTAAATCAGAGGCCTTGCTGCCAGATGCAGTTTAGCGTTCATGATCAGGACCTGTAAAGGCAAGCTTTTCATTAGTCAAATGATAATTTCACACAGGCTTGCGATCGTTTTTTTTTAAATTTTATTTTTCTTCAGATAATCGGTTAATTTCTGTGAAGGCAAGGTTTTCATTGGTCCAAGGATAATTTAACATTTCTCGGTCAGGGAGTCCTTTCGTCTATTTCCTCTGTTCTCCGAATTTAAAGGACGTGGGTAAAGAAAGTTATTGTTTCGCAGTGACTACAATTTCTACGAATCTATTTTTGGTAGCTTCATTTTTATGCTTGAAACTTAAACACTAGTAGATTTTATAATAAGATATTATTTCTAAAGATTATAAACGCAATTTCTTTTTTTAGTGAGTACACGTATTTAAATTATTCGGACTATTGTCCTTATCTTTGTTGCCATTTCTATGATGTTTCGGTCGTTATACACTCCGGCCTTCTTCAGGTGCTAGGAATTTCGAACCGACGACTTTATTACAAACGCGGTGGTATGTTATCTTCATTCATTGCGTTGTTGTGCCTTTTTTGGTAGTTATGAGTTATCTCCCTCTGACTCTGTAAGTTACTTGCTCACCACAGCTGTAGCCTGGTATTGAACTCACAACTCTTTATGTCAAATCACAGGAACTAACCAAAGTCTATATCCACTAGGCCATGTGTCCTTAAGACCGGAGCGTAAAACTTCGTACAAATGGCAACAAAGATGAGGACAATAGTCCGAATAATGTAAATACTGGAAATAGTGTAAATACCATCGCATCTCAGAAATATAGACAAATAGAATGATCTATTATTAAACGTCGTACAAATGGAAACAAAGATGAGGACAATAGTCCGAATAATGTAAATACTGTAAATACTACCTCATCTCAGAAATATAGACAAATAGAATGATCTATTATTAAACGTCGTACAAATGGAAACAAAGATGAGGACAATAGTCCGAATAATGTAAATACTGTAAATACTACCTCATCTCAGAAATATAGACAAATAGAATGATCTATATTAGACGTCGTACAAATGGCAACAAAGATGAGGACAATAGTCAGAATAATGTAAATACTGTAAATACTAACTTATCTTAGAAATACAGACAAATAGAATGATCTATTATTAAACGTCGTACAAATGACAACAAAGATGAGGACAATAGTCAGAATAATGTAAATACTGTAAATACTACCTCATCTCAGAAATATAGACAAATAGAATGATCTATTATTAAACGTCGTACAAATGCCAACAAAGATGGGGACAATAGTCCTAATAATGTAAATACTGTAAATAGTGTAAATATCATCGCATCTCAGAAATATAGACAAATACAAGTAAGTACACGTGTTTGAGCGGGTGTTCGTTGTGGTGCAATGGATATTGGCCCGGTGAAATCGGAGTTCGAATTCCAGTTTTATTCGTTGCATTCACTTACTGGCAAATATCCTTGAGAAAAATATTAATCCATCTCTTCTCCATCAAGCTATAGGCTAAATAGCAGAAAAATAGCCTTGATTGGTGACCAGTCTACCTCGCCTGATAAAGTGTTTTGTATAGGGTCAACACCCCTACCTATAAAAGAAAGTTTCAGAAGAATCGATGATTCCTTCTCTCCATCCTGTGAGTATCAGATTCTCCAAGTCCTCCTTCCTCACTACGTCCCAGAAACTTCAGCTTTCTATTCCTGATGTTATGTATCAGTTTCCTTTTCGTGTCCATCCTCTCCAAAACCCCGTCGTTACTTGCATATTTCGTCCATGGCATCCTCAGCATTCTTCTGTAGACCCACATTTCGGTTGCTTAAAATCTTTCCTTTATCTTTGATGATATTCTCAAGCATTCGCTGTCATCGTGAAAAACAGACATCACATAACAATCCAGTACTTTCTTATTTGTTTCCATGAACCTCTATACCAGTACAAAAGACCGGAGAGCGTGTACCTATCTTCTCCTATTGAAGAAAATAATTAAATAAATATTAGAGTTTAGGCGAAGATTTTCAGTAGGCCATTAGTAGATGGAAGATAACGTAGAAACAGACAGAGTTTGACTGTCAATGGAGATCAGTAAATGGTAGGCAATGATTTAAGTGTCGGGTCGAGATAAAAATAAAATTTTCAAGCTATAAATTAACATCACCGTCTCCTATGGCGCATATTGAATGATACACTGCGGGGTACTTTGCTGGAAATCTCTCAAATGGACCTACATTTGTATCGCGGTAAACGCAGTTAATGTTCTATATTCGACTAGCTTAAATCACCGAAAATTTCTAAAAATGAGATCGATATTTTACATGTAACGTCGAATCAAAGCCATGGTCGCTGGCTAAGTAAAGTATATTTATATTAAAATGATTCGTTGAAATTTTTTGATGTAGTAAACGTTATCAAGGAAATGAAAGGAGAAATATTTCAAATTTTTTAAGATACTGAAATAATTCCAGATTTGACATTTATGGTTGAGATTACTAGTCATTTTATTCAGTCATTTGAATAATCTGAATTACAAAAAAGAAAAAAAAGCAAGAAATTTAGTTTTTTTTCTGCATTGAGGCGTTTAAGATGATTTTTTAAGCTGAGGTGCAATCAAATGTCTCTCTTTCAATATGGCAGCGAAAGGGAATTTATGTCACTTTGTGATTTTGTGACGAGAGTTAAGTGATTTCAACCATGGAGAAAGAATTCCAAGAAAAATGCCATTTCTATGCCATTTCTGATCAATAAAGAAACTTTCAAAGAACGTTACAGAAAATTAAGAAACATTCTCCATTTTCGTGAAACCTTTTTCATTTGACGCAGATATTCTTCCTGAAGAATTCCGACAAAAATCGATACATATGAAATTCAGCAGCTAACGATGAATTTTCAAATTTAAATATAAAAAGCATTTTTCAATATTTAGAAGATAGATATCTGAATTCAAACCTCAAATTATTTTTCAAACAGGCATAAACAAACCTTTTGAAAAGCGTCAATGTCCATTTTCACATTGCAATAAAAGCCTAGAGATGTGAAAGAAGTGTGTGGGCGACTGAATAATAAACACAAGATAAAATGAAATAAAAACACAATAAAAGGAAATAAACACAAAAATAAAGAATAATAATCTCCTATGAGGCCTCTGACAGGAAGGACGATTTACAGAGGTGCGAAAAAAAGAAAAAAAGAGGTTTCCTGGCGCAAAAAAAAAAAAAAGAAGAAAGAAACAGGGAGAATCCTTTTTTTTTTTTTTTAAGCTGGGACTTTTGATTGGACAGGACGTATTGTTGCTCGGGAAGACATTTCCACTCGAAAGATAGTTGCGATCCAGTAAATAAATTCAAGCCTGAAATTTTTTGTAACGTCTTCGTCTCCTTTCTTTCATACATTTTATTTCAGTTTACGCGAGCAACAAAAAATATTTCACACGTACTGGAGGTTTAAACGAAAGAACCGAGCTAACCCCAGGAATAATCACAACATCCAAGTTTAATGATTAGAAACTCGAGAGAAGAACACAGTCGAAATCGTTGCATTCACTTACTCACAACCACACAGGAAAAAATTATGACCCCATCTCTTCACCATCCATCAGTATGTTAAATACCAGGTCAGACGGGACTTTCTAGCCGCTATTGTCAACCCATATTGAAGAAGGAAAGCTCTTTATTCAAAACATTATATGGCCCTTGTGTAGCATATACCTAAACTGTAAATGAGGTTCCCTCAGCATTGTTGCAGTATAAACCACAAGTTGGTGACAGATATGAAAGCACAAATTATCATGAGCAGATGAAAATAGAAAGCAAACGAAAAGATGAGACATCACACACTGTTTTACAGAATGCTTTCAAATAGAAACAATCATGACAAATGTTTTTTTTATCAAAATAAACCTCTTAATTACTGAGTTATTTTCGCCAAACCTCATTATTCCGGTAAGAAAAAAAATGAATTAATATACAGGAGCCTGCAGCCAAAATTAGGGAACACAATAAAAATATTTTATTGAATTTCTAAAAATATCTAAAAACTAGCAGTATAGCCCGGCATTGCTCGGGTGTAATGAAAGCTTTAACACTAATCCATGGTCGTGAAGCTCAGACTCTTTGGACGTTGGCACTAAAAAGCAATAGTTGTTTCCAGTTAAAACGAAACCGTAGACTGAAAGAAAAATGAATGGATACAAGTCAAATTTTGATTTCCTGGTATCAATATCAAATAAGTGTTTTTCGCCGTAAATTGAATTTCGAAGGCTAAATTTAAATCCTCTGAGTAAATGGTATCATGGCTGAGATTAAGAACTACAATTATACATACATAGGGCCAAACCCGAAGCAAAAACTAAAATAAAAGGGCTGAAAAAAAATACAGACATACAGGCAGATAAACAGACAGACAGAAACATCTTGCCTTTTATATATATATATATGATCGATTTTCTGCACTATTGTAAGAACTGCAATCTTGAAACTTCTGAATATCGTTTCTTATGTCTTTGTCTATGAGTGTATCAAATTTGATAAAAATCGCACCACCCCTTCTATAACCCGATTTTTTGGGTTATCGATTTTCGATTTTTATCGGGGGTACCTCGACACAAAACCTAGCTAAGAACACTCGCAGACGCATATAGTACAACTGTGTAAATTTTCAAGAAAATCGGTTCAGCCGTTTCGGAGTCTATAGATAACGGACACACAAACACACACAGATACATACACACACACAGAGACAGAGTTCCTTTTATAAATAAGTTTCGATCAGATATATTTGTTAAATTTTGGCATTATATGTGCATGTATATGGGCTCTTAATTATCTGTCCTTGTCGTTAGTTTTTTTATTCGTTATCTGCCTTTGCTGATTATGTGCACCAAATTGGTTCTGTATGAGCCCTCGTGGCGCAACCTGTTAACGCGTTCGGCTTTTGGCGCACTTAGAGGTGGTTTAATGGTTAGCACGCTTGTCTCTCTAGAACCATGGCAATTGAGTAGTGAGTTCGATCCTCACTGGGTGCTTCATACTTTCGACCTTGTGCTACATCTAAGCTGCTCTTAGAAAATCACCGTATTGGTTCTGTATATATTTGGACAGATTTTTGTCTCCATTTTCTCTCTTACTGATAAGGATTACATGTCTACCATGTGGAAGAGTTTTTCCCAACGCATCTCTACGTAGACATTTTTGCTAACAACTAGCGAGCACTTTATTCAGTTCATTATTTTTCAATTGTATGTATAGGGTCTTTTCAAGAAATTGTCCTTTTCTTGCTATTTGGATGTGCAGTTGATGTGATGGATTCTGCAGCCAAAAATAGGGAACACAATAAAAATATTTAATTTCTAAAAATATCTAAAAATACATTTTTCAAAATTTGGCAATACAAGTGTATGTATACGGGCTCTTACTTATCTGTCCTTGTCGCTAGTTCTTATCTTTGTTATCTGCCTTTGCTGATTCTTCTTCTATGTGCTTTGTCCCTTCAAGACGTAGGCGATCATGGCCTTCCACTTTTCCCTATCCCTGGTGGCTTCTCCTGTTACCATGCAATCCTCGTTCCGTCATCCACCTGATTAGGTCCTCGAAATATGTTATCCGTTGCTTTCCCCTGTCTCTTTTTTCCTCTATCTGGCCTGTTAGTGTCAGATTCTCTAAGCCCTCCTTCCTGATTGCACGTCACAGGAACTTTAGTTGTATCTTCCTGATGCTCAGTATTAATTTCCTTTTCGTTTCCATCATTTCCAAAACCTCATCATTGCTCACATGCTCGATCCATGATATTTGCAGCATCCTTCTGTAGAAACACATTACAGTTGCTTCAAGTTTTTCCTTCATCTTTGATGGTATTCTCCAGCATTCACTGCCATATTAAAGGACGGACAGCACGTAGTAATCCAGTACTCTCTTCCTAGTTTCTAGCGAATCTGCACCATATTTCTGTCACATATTGGTTCTATATGAGCCCTCGTTGCGAAACCGGTTAATTTTTTCAATTCTATGTATAGTGTTTTTTTTCAAGCAATTGTCTTTTTCTTGCTGTTTGAATGTGCAGTTGATGCAATGAATTCTGCAGCTCGGAATTAGAAATCAAGGTCATGGCTTCTACTCCGAAGAACTTAGGTCACTGGTGCCACCTCCGCAAGAATTTACTTGGGCAACCAGACTGGCATCAAGGTTTCACCGTTTTACAGTTAGATCAACTAAATGCAGGCGACAATTCTACTCCATCAGCTTCTTTTCTCGCGCTTCCCGCCTATGGAGCTCCCTTCCATATTCTTGCTTTCCTAACGGATACAACCTCCAGAAATTTAAATGCAAAGTCAATTTCCATCTCTTATCCACTTAACTCCAGCCCTTTCCACATCACCCCGAGTATCTTGTTCTTTTCCTTTCTCTCTATCTTTGCAACTGTCTTCACTCCTTTGTTCACATTCATTTTTTTCTTGCCCTTTCTCTTTCAATCCCGGTAACTGGTTCGTCTTTGTCTTCACTATCCACCTGTTTAAAATTTTAACTCTCTTAGCCCCCTGCACATCAGTGGCGGTACCGCCTTGCTTGGGGGGAAATGATTAAAAAAAAGAAGTTCGAATTCCAGTCCTGTTGATTACCCTCGCTCACGCACAAATACCTTTGAGAAAAGTATGAATCTACCTCTTGTTTCTCTCCAGCTATGGGTTAAATAACAAGACAGAATGGGTTCCAAATCCTTCGTTGGAAATAATTCTGGGGAGGGTGACCCGATAAAAGCATACGTTGACATTCTTCAGTCGTGTGCGTTGCACGATTTTCCCGCAGGCGGAGAAAAAGTATTACATAATTATCCAGTCTATCAGATTTAGTTTAAGTTTCAATTTCCTCGGGGTTTGAAATACATGCGCTATTCAAGGTGTTCATCAAAGACCGCAAATTTACATTGTGAATAGTATCTAAGGAACGTTTCTTTACTCATTTGATTTGATTATAAAAAAAATCATTACATCTTATTTTGCGGACAGGTAATATGGAAATGCCTTTTACACCTGAATATGCATGGCATATATGTGTGTATGTTTGCTTGTGATAGTGTGTGTGTGTGTGTGTGTGTGTGTGAATGCATTCTGGTACAGCGTAAACAGCTTTTATTTCAAAAATATTTTCATGCATTATTATTAATTTTTTTTTACCAGGATTTACGTTGATTTTAATTTTCAGCGACAGGCTGTCGCCATTTTTTACACGGACTGCCAATTCTATGGTAATGAGAAGGTAGCAAAAAACTGAAAAGGCATTAAAAATTTCCGATTAAATTAAGATGAAAGAAGACGTGTTAGAAATTCATAATTATGACTGACAGTCTTTTATCAAATAAGAAACTAAATAACTCCCCCATATATATATATATATATATATATATATATATATATATATATATATATATAAGAAAAATTAAGACAGACACGATATTTTATGGTGAATCGGAAGTTTGGCCTATTTTCAGGCGAACCATCGTCAGCTTCCATCTTAATTTTGCAAAGGATTATACACGAATGAGATTCACAAAGACCTAAAAAGACGAATAAAAAAAACGGTCGCTCCCTTAAAAAAGAAAATTTAAGAAAACATACATCAGTTTGGCGAACACATACACATATTCATACATAATCATATATACACGCAACATATAATCAGATGACACGCGTAGCGGACAATGTCAACAAAAGTTCGAAGATACATTCGTCTAACAGTTAGGTTGCCGACCAGTGGATTTGAAACGTAAAGAAAGTTGGTTAGGTGAGAAAGAGAGAGAGAGAAGGAGAGAGAGAGAGTGAGAGAGAGAAAGATAAAGAGAGAGAAGGTGAGCGTTAAAAGGAAAGGGTAAGTATCTTGAAGCGTAAACGAAAAGAGAAGAAGAAAAAAGAAAAACGGAGTAGAGGAATAAATTTAAATTAGAAAGAAAAGATGATATAAAAAAATAAAAAAAATAATAATAATAAAAAATAAATATTAAACATATATAAATTTAAATTTAAATTTAAATTTAAATTTAAAATAGCAATAATAATAAAAGATGATAGAATAAATTTAAAATAGAAAAAAATTTAAAATGGAAAGAAAAGATGATAGGAGAAAATGAGAAAATAAAAAATAAAATAAAAAGTAAATAAACAATATGAGTTAACGGTAAAAAAAACTGGAGTCTAAAAATTAAAAATATATTTAAGAGATAATAGTTAATCTGTTATGATCACAAAATAAAAATATTTTTTTTAATTTAATATATATATATATATATATATCAGTCAGTTGTGTGCAATACGTGATACAGACTGGGCAGAAGAATTTTTCGCATCAGATTATCATTGCTTTCTATCGCAGATTGGTTGCCAACAAAGCCTATAGATCCTAATCTGTAATATTATTTAACTCATAAGTGGAGGGAAGAGACGTATTAATTAATACCATTCCCAATGGTAATTGCGCGAAAGTGAATGCAACGAATTCAACTGAAAATCGAACTCAGCTCCCCGATTTCTCGTTCCGAGTTGATATCCGCTGCATCACAACGCACATTCATCAGTCAGTTAAGTGCCATACGCGATACACGCTTTGGGCGGTCATGTCTCGAAAGAGACGTGATTGACTGGGCAGAAGATTTTCCCACAGTAGGTTGCCATTGCTTTCTGCGGTAGACTGGTTGCCAACTAAGGCAATAGAACCCAATCTGTACTGCTATTTAACCCAAAACTGGAGGGAGAAGAGACGAATTAAGGCCTTATTATTTCGTCTCTCGTAGGTTTTAATAAATTTTATTTCCCTGAAAGCCTGCTCTGCTATCCATTTGCTCAAGTATCCTATCTCTTCCCTCTTTCTAGCTATCCGCAATGTGGATATCAGTTTATCCGAGCCCTCCTTCACATTAGGTTTTCCGGAAACCTCAACCGTCGCTTCCTTTTAGTTTCTATTCTCTCCGAAACCTTGTCCTTGCTCACATGTAGAAGTTGTACGGTCACGTTTCTCGATCATTTCGCCCTGCGTTCTATCAATTGGGCCTGTTTTATATCTTCATCAACGACCATCTCGATGTCATCAGTTCTCCACTTCATATTTATGCTGATGACATAACTATTTCTTCTCTTCTTCTTTTATGGGCCGTGTCCTTTAAGGAAGTAGGTGATCATGGCCCTCCACATTTCCCTGTCCCTCATAGTTCTTAATAAATTTTGTCTTATTATTTCTCCCAAACTCTGCTCTGCCAGACATTTGCTCAAGCCCATTAGGTACGTCCCGTGCTGTTTTCTGTTTTCCCTTGTCCCTCCTTCCTTCGATCCGTTCTTACCAGAACAAAAGGCAAATTAGGTCGGAAAGGGAAGACCATGAGAAACTAATTAATAAAATTTTCATTCATATTTTCAATATAATGGAACCAAGTGAGACACCTCTTGTGGGTTAATGTTTTATTTCTTTAGTGCATTAATAGATGAACACCTCATCTATTTGGAGATGACTCCAGCAACTTTCTCACCGGCAAGATGTGGCTTCCTTCTGTCTCTTCTACAGATATTTTCATGGATTCTGCTCTTACGAGTTTAGATTATTGGTGCCACCCCGATAAGAATTTACTCGAGCAACCAGACTGGCAACAAGATCCCACCCTTTAACAGGTAAAACTACCAAATGCAGCCGACAATTGTTCTCCAGCAGCTTCTTTTCCTGCACTTCCCGATCGTGGAACGCCTTTCTGTATACCTGCTTCCCTGGCAGCTACAACCTCCAGGAAATTAAATGCAATGTCAACTCCTATCTCTTATCCATTTGACTCCAGTTCTTTCTACATCACCCTGTCTTGTATCTTGTTCTTTTCTGTTCTCTTTACTTTCGCAACTGTCTTTACAACTGTGTTTCCATCCTTCTCTTGCCCTCTCTCTGACACCCCCTGTAACTGGTCCGTCTTTCTTTTCACTCTTCTCTTGTCTAAACTTTTACTCCTATGTAGCTCCCTGCGCTTTAGTGGTGGTACCGCCTTGCTTGGGGTGAAACGATTAAACAAAATGCGTTTCTGATTCTAGACTTTCATAAAACAGTGAAAATGGCAAGCAATTTATTATTCTTTAATTTTGAAATAGCTTTCTTAATTGCGTCTTTATTGTTTATATTTAGAGACCGACTTTGTAATGTTTGAACAAATATTGGTAGAGCTTCAATTTCTTCCTGAAGCTTCAGTTTAGCGTGTTTAGTATAGGAGTGATCCTAATATTTGGGGAGTTTAATTTGTTTTAATTGGCATTAAATAGTGTCTTCATAGAACAGAAAATTATTTAAAATATGAAATTATTGAATGTGTTGGTCTTTATAAACTCATGGAATATCGAAAGTTTTCCTAAAAAGCATGTTCCCTAGCTGTGTTCGGTATCTAGAGGTATATACGTAGAGAAGAGGGAAATAAATATGACTTGCTTTTACTTGTATGTATTTAGCTCCGTGTAATGCGTACATGTATTAATAAGGAGCAAAACTGATCGTTCGAATCCCGATAAATAGAGCGAGAAGCAGAATCAGCCCAGAGATAAGACAAGAACAGTGCTGGTTCGTCAAAGACACTGGAACAATAAACGTCATATTTATGATTAGGATGCTCTCCGAAAGGGCAATACAAATGAAAAAGGACTTGTACCAATGTTTTATCGAATAAGCAAAGGGGTTCGACAAAATACGCCACAAAGAATTGATAGAGATGCTCAGCAGCTATGACATATTTGGGAAAGACATAAAAGTAATCAAGAATCTCTTCTGGCAGCAAACCGTCTGCATACGGACAGGAAACGAATTCAACAGTTATACAAAGATTGAAAGGGGCAATTATGTGTCTTTTCACCGGATCTATTCAACTTGTACAGCGAGACTATTCTGAGGACCATAGACGTTATGCCAGAATTTGTAATCAGAGGCCACAGTTTGAACAACATAAGGTACGCATACGATACAGTGCTGATTGCAGACACGGAAAGGAAACTACAAGACCTCCTACAGAAGGTAGCTGAAGAGAGTGACAAAGAAGGACTACAAATAAACTGGAAGAAAACCGAACACATGGTCATCAGCAAAAGGTACAACCCAAAATGCCAAATACAGGTGGGGGACACTAAAATCAAGCAGATACAAAATTTAAATACATGGTAAGTGTTCTAACAAAAGACGGAAAAGGGACACAGAGATCCAAAGGTATGGCAAAGGACGCGTTCCAGAAGCTAAGTAAAGTATTAAGAAACAGGAAACTTTCACTAGAAACAAAGAAGAAAGTACTGGACTGCTGTGTGATGTCAGTTATTCAATATGGCAGTGAATAGTGAACAATATCATTATAGATAAAAGAAAAACTTAAAGCAACGGAAATGCGGTTCTACAGAAGGATGCTACGGATATCGTGAACCGAGCATGTGAGCAACGATGAGGTTTTGGTAAGGATGGAAACGAAAAGGAAATTAATATTGAGCATCATGAAAGACAACTAACGCTACTGGGACATGCAATGAGGAAAGAGGGCTTGGAGAACCTGATACTAACAGGCCAGATAGAGGGAAAAAGAAACAGAGGGAAGCAGTGGATAACATATTTGAAGGGCATGAGCAGGTGGTTAACAGAACGGGGATTGCGTGTTGTTACAGGAGAATGCACGCTAGGAGCCACCAGGGATGAGAAGACGTGGAAGGCCATGATCGCCTACGACCTGAAAGAACAAGGCACATAGATGAAGAAGAAAGTAACACTTAAGTACACGGAAAACTACTATATCTCAGGTTGATACTGCTTGCGTTTCATAAACATTAATACACACGCGTGAGGCCACACCCTGATATAGTGTCCCATCACTAGATGTCCTATTAATATGACGTCTCGATTTTGCTATGTTTCATAGAGAAGAGGGAGTGTGAAAAGTCACTTGGACAAACCTCTCTTCCATTATTACCAGTCAGTCAGTCAGTCAGTTAAGTCCATACGCGATACACACTTTGGGTGATCATGTCCCGAAAGAGACATCACTGACTGGGCAAAAGATTATCCTGTAGTAGATTGGCATTACTTTTTGCGGTAGACTGGTTGCCAACCAAGGCTATAGAACCCAATCTGTTTTATTATTTAACCCATAACTAATAAATATTACTTGATAAACCAATTAAATCTTTTGATATTTGTGTTCTTACTTCTGGGAAGACATGAAACAATATTTTCCCTGCATCCTGTTCTATCGGCAAGATAGGTCTATGAAGGTAATTAACATAGAAAAATGGTTGTAGATATACGATGATGATATATGCAACAGGCTTTAACAGCCATTTTTGGCCCTGAGTAGCTCTATAAGTAATTTTAAATTTTGTATAATTATAAATGGTTAAGAGGTTAGAATATTCAATTTCGGAACATGAGACACGGGTTAGAATCTTACAATGGTTGATTTGTCAGGATGGTTGCTTTTTCTGGTATTGTTGGCCTGGGGAGGAGAACATGGCACATTTGGAAAAAGTCTGAAAAACATATCACATGATGACTCAAGCTTTGTAAGTAAAATTGGAAACTTATCCGATGCTTGTGATAGATAGCACATAAATAATAAGACATCGTGACCGAGATTTTAAGGGTACCGTGATTGATTATTACGCCAGATAACACGCTCTTCCTTAAAAACTGTAACTAAGGTCTGTTCAATATACAGTCAAGGTCCACCAATTAACGAAAATTGAATAGATTAATATATCAGAAGGTGACACACGCGGTACATCACCACCACCCATGAAGGCAGTTATCAACATTAGTCAACATCAGCTGAATACTTCTAAAAAGCTAGTGCTGAACAAGAGTCTCAACAACCAATAGGCGAATAACATACTTGGACATCATTGCCCAAAATAGCCTTGAACATTCCCCAGGCTTAGGTAGATGAGTTAAGATGTAAAATGAGACAAACACTGGAGAAAGACAATCAACTCAAATCAAACATTACAAAATTTTCTATAGGACGACCTTCATAAATGTTTCAACACTTCACATGTACCTCTTCCGAGTAAGACCTTCAATAGAAGAAAGCATGACTAATGAATGTGCGTACGTTATCCCATGCGGTTGTGATAAGAAATAAAAAGAAGAAACAGGCAGACCCCTTAAGATAAAGCTGCAAAGACACCGCGAGAGGAAATTTTAAAATTCTGGTGTAGATGACCACATATGGAGGAAAAGGAATTACTGTAGAATGAAGTTGAAATAATAGATAGCGAACACCACTAGAAAATACGAAAGCCTAAGGAAACAGCGTATATGTTGGATCACAAAAATCTCCTATGCCGACCAAACATAGAAATTAATACGATATGGGAACCAGTAACATGAAGGGTTAGAGAAAACCAATTACAAACATCAAGATTGTAATATGAGCTCTGGTAAAAACAATTGTTACTGAGTCATTAGGTTTATAAGTCCCAAAAATTCATTTACTGAAGTACTCAAGGGCACATAACCAAATAGATAAAAAGTGACTTGATCTAGAGTTGTGAGTTCAATACCTGGCTAGAGTGAACAAAAAACCTGAGGTAACGGAGACATCTGGAAGAGATATGACTCATGGAACGAGAATGATCTACTCCGGTGAACAAAATAAAGCATTCCGTTTAAAATTCCAATAACCTGAAGAAGACCAGAGCGCACAACAGCCGAAACGTCGTGAATATGGCAAGGAAGATGAGTAGTCCAAACAATGTAAGTAGTTGCAATACTTCATCTCAGAAATATAGACAGTCAGTCAGTTAAGTGCCATACGTGAAACACGCTTGAGCGATCATGTCTTGAAAGAGACATGACTGACTGGACAGAAGATTATCCCGCAGTAGGTTGCCATTGATTTCTGCGGTAGACTGGTTGCCGACTAAGGAAGAGACGGATTAATACCTTTCCCAAGGGTATTTGCGCGTAAGTGAATGCAATGAATTCAACTGTAATTTGAACTCGGCTCCCCGATTTCTCGTTCCGAGCCGATATCCACTGCACCACAACGCACAAATATAGATAAAGATGACTAAAATGACTAAAACAGGTCAAAGGATATTTGTTATAACTTCGAGTGTATTTCTCCTGGTATAAAATATGTCATTTGGTGGTAGAATCTTAAAGTAAATTGCTTCAATTTACAAAATTGAAAATCTAATGGAAAATCTGTAATGTGATCGATCTCGACTTAGCAGCACAGATACAGTCACTTTCTCACCGGCGCAATGTGGCTTCCCTTTCTCTTTTCTACAAATATTTTCTCCAATGAACCTAGCTCACTAGTGCCCCCTATATATGAATTTACTTGAGCCAAAAAATTAGCAACTAGGTCTCACACTTTTACTGTGAAACGAATGTAATGTAAACGCAAATTCTACTCCATCAGCTTCTTTTCTCGCACTTCCCGCCAGTGGAATTCCCTCCTGTTTAGTTGCTTCCCCGACAACTACAATCTCCAAGAATTTAAATGTAAAGTCAATAGTCATCTCCTATCTCATTAACCTGCATCCTCTCTCTCTCTCTCTCTCTCTCTCTCTCTCAGACTCCTTTCTCCGTCCACTCCACTCTCATCAGTATTCTCATCCTTCTCTTACCCACTTCCTGACACCCCCTATAACCTGTCACTCTTTCTCATAACTTTTCTCCTATGTAACCCCCTGCAAAACAGTGGCAATAAAATGCCTTGCTTGGGGCAATATGATTATAAAAAAAAAACTATACTATTACAATGTGGATATAAAGTGGGGGATCAGTTCTACATTACAACCGATATATAAAATGATCCATCACTTTATGGCCACAGTTATCATTCTTCCATGCTTCTTTCTACATCCACTTCGTTCCCATCAGTATTCTCATCCTTCTCTTACCCACTTCCTGACACCTCCTATAACCTGTCACTCTTTCTCATAACTTTCCTACCTGCAAAAGAGTGGCAATAAAATGCCTTGCTTGGGGCAATATGATTATAAAAAAAAAAAAGAAAAAAATTCTGTGGTTTTGTTTCGAGTACAGATACTGGTCTTCAAGGAAAGTGGACAGAAATTCGACTAATCACCAGGATAGCCTTTCTGTTTTTAACAGTTTGAAATGAACGTGGGTTCACATGCTATGGTAATGAAAAGTCATTTCACCTTACGAGTGTTTTGAGAAGCAAGCAAATTTTGTTTTTCAAACGTATATTTCTAGCCATTTTCTCTTTAGATAATGGGTTTGACAAAGAACAGACTATTTCAATTAGAACTAAATGCACGCAACTATATTTACAAAGAGAAAAACACGCACACAAACTCATATATGTGTGAATTTTTTTAAGCTTATGGACTTTTTCCAAAATATATTTCCTGGTTCTTGAGTACTCACACGCACGCGCGCACACACGCACACACACGCACACACACACACACACACACACACATATATATATATATATATATATATATATATATATATATATATATATATAAAAGGAATGGATTTACTTTGTAATTCGATATATTTTATTACATCAAACGTTCCCTTTAATGGCTACCTGTAACTGAGTAGATGAAATCTCTATTTTTATCATATACTAATCTGCTCACACACAAAAAAAAACTTAATTAAAAAGTGTGTCATTCGGCTAAATTCTAACTTAACTCCCCTTTGTAGAAGAAACCACCGTATGATTTAGCGTATTTTTGCCGCCTAGCTTCGGAGATCTTCAGTCAAATAGGCTTATTATTTGCCCTAAAATACACTTTCACTCTTTCAGATTTTCAGAGAAAACTAAATAAAGGAGACGCAATTAAGAAACCTACATGAATGAACTTTTTCTGAATATGTATGTATGTATGTATGGGGAGCTTGTATATATATGTATATAAAAGTCTGTGCGTGTTGTGTGTGATAGAGTGTGAGTGATACAAAGAGCGAGAATAAGCTATCCGGTGAATGAGAAAGAAAGAAAGAAAGAAAGATAGAAAGAAAGAAAGAAAGAATGAATGAATGAATGAAAGAAAAAAGAAAGAAAGAAAGAAAGAAAGAAAGAATAAAAAAGAGATTGTTAGTGTATGAATATATATATATATATATATATATATATATATATATATATATTAATCATCTCACCTCAAGCAAGGCATTCTACTACCACTGTTGGGCAGGGTGTTACATAGGGTAAAGTGATAAGAAAGAGGGGTTAGTTATAGGAAAATCAGGAGGAGGCTAATAGATGGATGAGGATACCGAGGATGTGGGTGGAGTAGATGGAAAAAGAGCTTGTGAGAATGGATGCGAGTTAGTGTGATAGGAGATGTCTATTGACCTTACATTTAAATTCCTGGAGATTGTAGCTGTCGGGGAAGCAAGTATATAGAAGGGAATTCCACTAGCGGGAAGTGCATGAAAAGTGCATGAAAAGGAGCTGTCAGAGTAGAAATTGCGGTTAGACTTTATCGGTTTCACTGTAAAAGGGTGAGACCTAGTTGATAATCTAGTAGCTCGTGTAAATGATGTAATCCATACTATTTTTAGCATTTATTGCCAAGCGGATAATTTTAAATGAAAATAGAATTGTTCTTTTGTTATTATTGCACAATAACATGTACATCAAATGTTCT
The DNA here is from genome assembly GCA_037127315.1 of Ascarosepion bandense. Classification (NCBI taxonomy): domain Eukaryota; kingdom Metazoa; phylum Mollusca; class Cephalopoda; order Sepiida; family Sepiidae; genus Ascarosepion; species Ascarosepion bandense. Next base: position 1,335,827 of record JBBBDQ010001617.1, on the reverse strand, counting down.
GTTCTGGTGCCCAGTTTTTGTGCTCTCCTCCCCATGCTAGTCTCTTCTTATTGGCTGGCCGAAACAAAGGCTTTCTGGCTGTCTTGTAAAATTTTGCAAAGTAATAATAGAAAAAGAACCATTCTATTTTCATTTAGAATTACCTACTTGGCAATAAATACTTAAAATAGTATGAAATACATCATTTCTTTTAAAAACTGGGGTTGCCTAATAATTATGTCTGGTAGTATATATAGACAGAAAATCTAAACAAGAGCCAACAACCGGCCACGGTTCCACCTAACGGCTCGTCAGGAAAATTGGCCAATTTCCCTGACGAAACTTTAGGCGAAACCGTGGTCGGTTTTTGGCTCTTGCTTAGATTTTCTGTCGTTGTTTGGTCTACTTTCGTATTGAGCGCTTTAGTGTTAGGGTTTTCGTCTTGGGTTTTTTTTTCTTTCTTACGAGTGCTTGACTTTTTATTCATGTACTTCGTTTGTTTCTTTTTTTGCTTCCTCTTATTTTCCCTCCGAGTTTGTTCTCGGTGGGTTATACAAGACGATTTAAATTATAGCTTGATTAATACAAGTTTTGGTAGAGTTAGTTATCTTACTATTGGTATTGTTGTTGTTATAGTTAATATTATATATATATATATATATATATATATATATATATATATATATATAGGCAGCAGTTTTTCTTTTAAGAGGACGTCTTACATGACACATTTCTAACTAAAGTGCAATAAAAACACATTTATCGCAAAAATAACATTCTTTGTAATATTAAAGTTTCTGGAAGTGCTTGAAAATTCAATAATTATGGAACTCCTTATCTCCTGCATCCGAGAATAGTGGAAAAATGAAATAAAAAATTAAAGAGTCTTACTTGTCGGTCCTTTTTAACTAAACATGTTTAAAAGAAATATTGCTGCCCAAATATACATCAATATATATATATATATATATATATATATAGAGAGAGAGAGAGAGAGAGAGAGAAAGAGAGATTTGTGAAACGATGTAGAGATTCCGTTGGCAAAAGTGAAGTACTTTTGAGAAACTATTGCTTAGGGCATTGAAACACGACGAAGGTAATATATTTTTCCTGGGGATATTTTAGAGTTCATGTGGGAATTGAGAGCGGAAGAATATTTAAATTGTTAAAATATTGGTTTTTCTATAAACAAAATTTTCTTAAATGCATATCTCCAGTTAGACAACGTTGACAGCAGGGAATGACATTTTGAAATACGACGACAATAATGATGCATGAACGAAATTTGTTTTCTAAAACTACAGAATATTAACATGAACAGAAATGTCATAGCCGTAATTAATATTCTGCGTTAAGCAACGGACAAAAGACTTTTTTCGATTTGTTGATATCTTCAAACATCTTTTCACGCACGATTTACGAGGTCTGTGTTATAATGAAAGATGTATTTAAGAAAATTCTATTAAAGCGTTTAGTATTTGTTCAGTTTCCCTTCAGCTAGTTTACACTTTTTTTAAAGATTTTGTCTAAACAGAGAATCCTATTAAGAAAATATTCTAATGAAATTATGAATTCACAGGAAACTTTCAACTTTTCGTTTGACAATATTTTCATTAATTTTTTTCGAAGAAGTGTGTTGAATAATAAATACTTTTAAAAATAAATAATAAATTTAGATATTAAACATAATGATATATCCCGGAAAGGAATATCAGTGTAAAGATTAGTGGAAGAATGGTACACGACACAGGAATACAATATAACGGATTTATTGTACTAAGGTACAATTAACAATAAGATACAAATAAGCAATCAACGAATAGGAGCGGAATAAACTATCAAATAGAGAATGCCTTTGCCTAAGACGTTTGCTGTATTTACTAGCCTTCCCACGCAAGGCCGGATGTGACACATGGTCATTTTATAGTGGGTATTCCCGGCCATATAGCCGGGCCAAAAAATGTCTATTTTTACCGAGTCGTGGTTCTACCCTTCGGCGGAACCACTACTGGGTTTGTGCTCTCTGCTAGGAAGCAGAGAGCGCCCACTACCCGAAGGCAGAGTGTTGACAGTGCCAAAGGCAATTCTTCCTAAGATGTTTGTTGTATTTACTAGCCTTCCCACGCAAGGCCGGATGTGACACATGGTCATTTTATAGTGGGTATTCCCGGCCATATAGCCGGGCCAAAAAAATGTCTGTCTATTTTTACCGAGTCGTGGTTCTACCCTTCGGCGGAACCACGACTGGGTTTGTGCTCTCTGCGCCCTCTACCCGAAGGCAGAGACTGACAGTGTCATAGCGTCGTCAGGCGAGTGCCTAAGACTTTCGCTCACTCTCGTACCACTTATCACCGTCCTTTATAGTCTAGAGCATTCCATTCTCGGGGACGGCAGGACGTTCCACTATAACACATCATAAGTAATCAAATATCAACATTAGGTTAGAACAAAATAAATATCTGTTTTGAAGCACAAATTTTGAAATAGTATCAGTTAGTCAGTTAAGTGATACTCGCTTAGGCGATCATATCATGAAAAAGAGACATGACGGAATCGACAGAAGAATTTCCCGCAGTAGGTTGTCATTACTTTCTGCGGTAGACTGATTGCCAACCAAGGCTATAGAACCCAATCTGTCTAGCTATTTAACCCATTGCTGGAGAGAAGAAAGACGGATTAATACCTTTCCCGAGGTTATTTGCGCAAAAGTGTATGTAGCAAATTCAACTAGAATTCGAACTCAGCTTTACGATTTTTCGTACCGAGAACCACTGCACCACAGTACCCATCTACTGCATCACAACATACATCGACTCAGCTCAAAAACAAAGAATTGCCACATTGTTCCCAATTATTCCCAATTATTCAGGGGTGATTTTTAAAGTATTTAATTTCAAACAGGGCTTCAGGGAGACAGAAAACGACGATTGACATTGATAAAAAAGAAAAACAAGGAGGCGGAAGAGAGTTTCACAAGCTAGAAGTGCAAGAAAAGAAACTATTAGCATAGAGGTTATGGTTACATTTGTTGAAGTTTTTGTTGGTACCTGTGTATACTGGTGAGCCAGCAATAGGCTGACCCATTTTATAGTTCACCAACAGAAGGGTTAACCAATCGAAAGGCTCAAAATATTCAATGCGACCTGTATAAAAGGCGGCCATATTCTTCCGGGTATTGCCGATCAAATCCGATTCAGTAGCGTGTCTGACTCGTGAGTGTTAATCTTTGACGTTTTTTCATTGAACAGATTACGTACTGCACTGGTTTCTATATTCATAAAATATGGTGGACATAGTCAACAACATTGAACAATTTCAACCATAAAATGGTGGGGCCTAGCTACTAATGTCTTATTGCATGTAAAATAGAGATGCCAAAGAGGAAAGCTTATCGGAGCAATTATCATGAAAGTATTTATAGAAAGGACACAGTGTAGTGACTCGAAAAATTAGAGAAGCTGATATGCAAGATCAGGGCAAATAACATTGCAGATTCTTTTTTAGATTAAACAAAAACATCTCTAGATTTCTACAGATACAACAAACCGGTTGTGACAACAATATTCAATGCAAAGTCGCACGGCAAACATATAAAGGTGTAAGAACGATTCTGACGTGAACAATTGTCTAGCGGGATATAATGAACAAACATTCCTAGCAGTTGACGTAACGATGGATTCAAAACAATCGTTTTACTATCTGTCATTTTATTCTATAAAGATATAAAAAAAAGAAAATGATTTCTGTATATTTCTTAAATTAGATTGTATTTACATTATTTACAATGTTCTGACTGTTGTCATCATTTTTACATTGTTCTGACTGTGGTCCGCATCATATTCATATTCACAGCGTTTCGACCGTTGTACGCTCCGGCTTTCTTCAGATGACTGAAATTTCGAACCGAACACATGACTCAGTAGATAAAAGCGTTGGTTAAATCCAGTAAGACCAAAGAATTGTGAATTCAATACTTGGCTACAGCAGTGGTGAACAAATGAGTTGATTTCAAGAGAAATAACTAAGACATCAGGAATTGGCATGGCTCATTGAATGAGAACAACATACCCTAGTAATCAAAATAAAGGGTTTGAAATTCCAATCATCTGAAAAAGGCCGGAGCGTACAACGCTGGAAACGTCGTGAAGAAGAATATGGCAATAAAGATGAGAATTGCGATGTAAAAAAAATGGTATCTCATAGAGTCGACAAATTGTCAGAAAGCATTCTCAAATTGAACCATAGTGATTTAAATCTGCTGGCGTGTATATGCACCTAAGGCCCAGGTTTTTAAAAGGGTATACTAGCTTTAGTGAAGTAGTGTATTTGATTCCTTTTTACAAACTAGTTTGTCGTTCTCCAAAACGATAGAAGCCATTCTATTCATCCCGACTAAAACTTTGTTTTGAATATTTGATGCATCTGCTCCAAATCTCAACAAGGCGAAGTTGTCAAGATGGTCTGTAGAACTGGCAAGAGACTATAACGAAGTAATAGATAAAAGCATCAAAAATGTTTACAGAATCTTCTAAGGCTGAACACTTGACATTTAAGTTTGCAGATGTCAAAGACACACACGTTTCCAATTGTCATAAAGGTAAGATATTCCTTCTACAATAAGTCCATGATCAAGAAAAGGGACATTTCTAAAACAATCAAATTGTCACATGTGACAAGCCCTGAAAACTGTCAATCCTGTCAGTTGGTCTTCGAGTTACCCACCCCAGCTTGGACAACCAACAGCCAAATAATGTTTTGGGATCAGTTGCCAGATGAGTAAGAAAAATATGGCCGTGAAAGAAAAATATATTATAGAACGATAAATAAATAAATGAATAGAGAATAACTGAAATAGTGAATGAAATAGTGAATGAAATAGTGAATGAAACAGGCGATAGGAAGGAGAAACGAAAATATGCTGATAAAAGAAAAAGACAATATAAATATAAAGAAAGAAAGAAAAAAGAAATAAAGAAAGAAGAAGTGAAATAGGGAATAAAACAGTGGAAAGGAAAGAAAAATATGGTTGTAAAAGAAAAATATAATATAAAGAAAGAAAAAAGAAAGAAAAATAAAAGAAAAAAGAAACAAAGAAAGTAAAAAAAGATAAAGTAAATAAAACAGTCAGAGAGAAAGTGACAAGAAAATATAGTGGTAAGAGAAAAAGAAAGAAAGAAAGAAAGAAAGAAAGAAAGAAAGAAAGAAAGAAAGAATGTGTATCAGGGAATGAAACAGTGGATAGGTAAGAGACAAGATAATATGGTGGTAAGAGAAAGAGATCATATAAACAGCAATAAATAAAGAAAGAAAGAAAGAAAGAAAGAAAGAAAGAAAGAATAAAGAATACTGAAAGAAAAAGTAAACAGAAAAGAGAAAAAATATAAACAAAAAAGAAACAAACAAACAAACAAAGAAAGGAAAAAGAAAGGAATATGTTGGAAAAAGAAAAAGATAATATAAACAGAAAGAAAGAATAAATGAAATAGGGAATAAAACCGTGGATATGAAAAAGAATACAAAATATGGTGGTAAAAGAAAAAATAATATAAACAGAAAGAAAGAAAGAAAGAAAGAAAGAAAGAGTAAGTGAAATTGTGGATAGGAATGAGAAAGTAAGAATGAGATAGGAATAAGAAAGAAAGAAATAGTAAGTGAAACAGTGGATAGGAATGTGAAAAGAAAATATCATATTGAAATAAAAGATATTACAGAGAGAAAGAAAGAAAGAAGGAAAGAATAAGTGAAATAGAGAATGAAAAAGTGGATCAGAATGGGAAAAGAAAATATAGTTGTAAAAGAAACAGATGATGTAAAAAGAAAGAAAAATAAATAAATAAAGAATGAATGAAATAGTGAATGAAATAGTTGATAAGAAATAGAAAATAAAATTTGGTGCTAAAGGAAAAAATATAAGCAGAAAAAAAGGCAAAGAAACAAGCAAACAAATAAACAAAATTTATAAAGAAAATGGCTGGTTAAACGTAATAAAAACATGGTGATGAAACCGAATTTTGTGCAAAGAAAGAAAGAAATAATGTGAAGAGTAAAGACTCAGTAAATCAAGAATCAAACAGCGGGAAAAAAAGAGAAAATACAATATGGTAGGGATATAAAAATGTATTATAATTAGGAAGAAAGAATAATTTAAATAGGGGATAAAATTGAGGAAAGAATGCGAAAAAATATGACGGTGGAGAAAGATAAAATGAACGTAATAGAAAAAGGAAGGGTAAATGAAAACAAAAATTATGGGTTAAACAGGAAGTATTATGCATAGAAAGAAAGAAAGAAAGAAAGAAAGAAAGAAAGAAAGAAAGAAAGAAAGAAAAAATATCATTTAAATAAATCGAACTACATAATATAGCCTGGATGTGAAAGAAAGAAAGAAAGAAAGAAAGAAAGAAAGAAAGAAAGAAAGAAAGAAAGAAATATTTAAATAAATCGAACTACATAATACTGCCCGGATGTGAAAGAAAGAAAGAAAGAAAGAAAGAAAGAAAGAAAGAAAGAAAGAAAGAAAGAATATCATTTAAATAAATCGAACTACATAATATAGCCTGGATGAGAAAGAAAGAAAGAAAGAAAGAAAGAAAGAAAGAAAGAAAGAAAGAAAGAAAGAATATCATTTAAATAAATCGAACTACATAATATAGCCTGGATGAGAAAGAAAGAAAGAAAGAAAGAAAGAAAGAAAGAAGACAGAAAGAATATCATTTAAATCAATCGAACTACATAATATTGCCCGGATGTGAAAGAAAGAAAAAAAAGAAAGAAAGAAAAAAAGAAAGAAAGAAAGAAAGAAAGAAAGAAAGAAAGAAAGAAATATCATTTAAATCAATCGAACTACATAATATTGCCCGGATGTGAAAGAAAGAAAAAAAAGAAAGAAAAAAAAGAAAGAAAGAAAGAAAGAAAGAAAGAAAAAAAGAAAGAAAGAAAGAAAGAAAGAAAGCATAACTGAAATAGAGAATGAAACAGTAAATAGGAAAGACAATTGAAAATATTGTGATAAGAGGAAAAATAATACAAAAAAAAAGAACGAAAGAAAGATTGTGATAAAGAAGAAATAAATAAACAAATAGGAATCAAACAGTGGAATAGAGATAGAAAAGAAAATATATTAGTGAAAGAAAAGATATTATAGAAAGAAAAAATGAAAGAAAGAAAAAACAATAAATGAAATAAAAATCCTAGGGCAAAAGGTGGTGAAACAGAAATATTATGTATGAAAGAAAGAAAGAAAGAAAAAAAGAAAGAAAGAAAGAAAGAATATCATTTAAATAAATCGAACTACATAATATTGCCCGGATGTGAAAGAAAGAAAGAAAGAAAAATAAATATCATTTAAATAAATCTAACTACATAATATAGCCTGTGAAAGAAAGAAAGAAAGAAAGAAAGAAAGAAAGAAAGAATATCATTTAAATCAATCGAACTACATAATATTGCCCGGATGTGAAAGAAAGAAAGAAAGAAAAATAAATATCATTTAAATAAATCTAACTACATAATATAGCCTGTGAAAGAAAGAAAGAAAGAAAGAAAGAAAGAAAGAAAGAAAGAAAGAAAGAAATATCATTTAAATCAATCGAACTACATAATATTACCCGGATGTCAAAGAAAGAAAGAAAAAAAGAACGACTGTAAAGGTGAAACAATACATATGTTGGTGATAGAAAAAGATATTTTAGATAGAAAGAATAAATCAAATTCAGAATGTAAGAGGTAAATATAAGATATATATATATATATATATATATATATATATATATATATATATATGTGTGTGTGTGTGTGTGTGTGTGTGTGTGTGTGTGTGTGAATAAAAAAAGGTAAAGCTATCTTAGCCGAGACATTTCGTCCTATGATGGAATGTATCAACGCAAATATCTTGCCGTTTGCTTTAATCTATTAGAGGACAAAATGTGTCGGCTAAGATAAGTTTTCTTTTTGTCTTTATTCATCTTGTATTTTGTACTTTAACTTTTATATATTTCAGTTTTATCTGAAGTTTTCTTATGCTGGTCCTAAAACTAGATGATAATGGATAATTCTTAGAAAAGTACATTAGATAACCGACTTTGCTATATTAAATTTACCAAGATAAAATAATAGAATTTCAACCATTTTTCTTTAGCAATGTTAGCTTTATGCACCGGCGCGTACCATATGGTTGAATTAATGAATAGCAAAAAGTTCTTAGCACATAATTCTGATGTCGACAGAAAAGTGAATTTATGTTATGGCAAAGTGAGGACAGTAAATGAATGGCTGGTAGGAAATTTTTATTCACGGCTGTCAAATCCCTATTCTTAGCAATAATGACATTTGGCCACGGTAACGACTTGTTAATATAAACTCAAATTGGTTCTTGACACAAGTGACAAATCGTTGTACTTTCCCGCCGAAATGCTCTCATTTGCATCTGTCTTGAATCTCAGATGTTAAAAGTCATAATCCATAAGAGAATTTAAGATTACAGAAAAATTGTCTGCTGAGCCTATAATTTTTCACTGATTTAAATGCATTTGATTTGTTCGTGTGCCATCGTGGTGGAGTAGGTATTGTTATATCAATTGTCTGTTGGTCCCTGTCTAGGGCATCTATAGATCTGAGTAACGGCTTTTGCTGCTCTTATCTAGTGAAATCAGTTAGTTGTGGAGGGAATGGTTATTGTTCGAGTGTTCTTTCTCTTCACTCTCAACAATTGTTATACGCCCATGATTAGACATTAAGCAGTTTCAGCCAAGATTCGAACTCAGCAACCACTCTGTCACTCCATTCCTTGTCACAAAATCGCTTAAAACGTATTGTCAAAAAATAAGTAGGAGGGATCCATTTTGCAATATTTTACTGAAAAATTCATTTCATTTCGATTTTCAAAATATGCACAAGTTTTATAGCCAGGAATACGACATCCAGTAAAGAACGAAGATAATATCTGTATTTACTAAGCTTATATTAGTCTGACACAAGACCAAATTAATAGAGCTCCCAGTAAAAATTCATGTACAAATATTTTTTCATTTTATTTTTCAAATCATTTTACCTCAAGCAAAGCTACTAGGCAGGGGTTACAATGAGTGAAAGTGAGGGACAAGTCTGAATATAGCGAGAAAAAGACGAAGATGAACGTAAAAATTCATTTCATTTCGATTTTCAAAATATGCACAAGTTTTATAGCCAGGAATACGACATCCAGTAAAGAACGCAGATAATATCTGTATTTACTAAGCGTTTATTAGTCTGACACAAGACCAAATTAATAGAGCTCCCAGTAAAAATTCATGTACAAATATTTTTTCATTTTATTTTTCAAATCATTTTACCTCAAGCAAAGCTACTAGGCAGGGGTTACAATGAGTGAAAGTGAGGGACAAGTCTGAATATAGCGAGAAAAAGACGAAGATGAACGTAAAAATTAATTTCATTTCGATTTTCAAAATATGCACAAGTTTTATAGCCAGGAATACGACATCCAGTAAAGAACGCAGATAATATCTGTATTTACTAAGCGTTTATTAGTCTGACACAAGACCAAATTAATAGAGCTCCCAGTAAAAATTCATGTACAAATATTTTTTTCATTTTATTTTTCAAATCATTTTACCTCAAGCAAAGCTACTAGGCAGGGGTTACAATGAGTGAAAGTGAGGGACAAGTCTGAGTATAGCGAGAAAAAGACGAAGATGAACGTAATTTAAGAATATAGAAGATAGAAACTGACGTGGCATTAAAATTTTTGAAAATAGTTTTCAGAGAAGCAATTAACCGGAAGGGAGTTCCATAGGCTAGAAATGCGAGGAAAGAAACTGTTTGGGTAGAAGTGGCAGCTGTATTTAGCTATTTCAACAGTCAGTTAAGTGCCATACGTGATACACGCTTTGGACAATCATGTCTCGAAAGAGAAATGACTGACTGGGCAGATTATCCCGCAGTAGGTTACCATTGCTTTCCGAGGTAGACTGGTTGCCAGCCAAAGCCATAGAATCCAATAACCCATAACTGGAGGGAAAAGACGGATTAATACCTTTCCAAAGGGTATTTGTGCGTAAGTGAATGCGAGGAATTCAACTGGAATTCGAACTCGGTTTCCTGATTTGTTGTTCTGAGTCGATATCCACTGCACCACAAAACATTCAACGGGTGGAATCTATATGCTGACACAATAGCACATTCAATTCATCTAGTCGGTGTACCAGGGGAAAAAATGCTTGTCATGGAAATATTTGTAGATAAGAGAAAGGGAAGCCACGTTACGTCAGTGGGAAAGTGACTGAAGTCAGAACCGATTACATTTCAGATCCTTTGGATTTTGGCAAGAATCATGGAGTACTACTGCCATATATGGTCAGGTGCACCCGCTGTTCATCTCCGTGTTCTTGACAGGCTCCAAAGGAGAATCAGTAATGTGATAGGTACCGGCTGGATGTGCGTTGTGGTACAGTAGATATCGGCTCGGAACGAGAAACCGAGGAGCCGAGTTCGAATTCCAGTTGAATCCATTGTATTCACTTACGCGCAAATACCCTTAGGAAAGGTATTAATCCGTCTCTTCCTTCCAGTTATGGGTTAAATAACAGGACATATTGGGTTCTATAGCCTTGGTCGGCAACCAGTCTACCGCAGAAAGCAATGGCAACCTACTGCGGGATAATCTTCTGCTCAGTCAGTCATGTTTCGAAAGAGACATGATCGCCCAAGCGTGTATCACGTTTGGCACTTAACTGACTGACTATTGCGGATGTGCGTTGTGGTGCAGTAGATATCAGCTTGGAACGAGAAAACGGGGAGCCGAGATCGAATTCCAACTGAATCCATTGCATTCACTTAAGCACAAATACCCTTAGGAAAGGTATTAATCCGTCTCATCCTTCCAGTTATGGGTTAAATAGCAGGACAGATTGGGTTCTATAGCCTTGGTCGGCAACCAGTCTACCGCGGAAAGCAATGGCAACCTACTGCGGGATAATCTTCTGCTCGGTCAGTCATGTCTCTTTCGAGACATGATCGCCCAAGTGTGTATCACATATGGCACTTAACTGACTGACTAACTTGGCGGCTCGACTACAGCCACTTTCCCACCGGCGAGATGTGGCTTCCCTTTGTCTGTTCTATAAATACTTCCTTGCCTTCTGCTCCAACGAACTTAAGTCACTGGTGCCTCCGCAACAGGTGTTTACTCGTGCAACCAGACTGGCAACCTCCAGGAATTTAAATGCAAGATCAATACTCATCTCTTAACCACTTGACTCTAGTTCTTTCCACATCACCCTGTATATACATTCCTTTGTCTCCACCTTTGCAACTGTCATCACACCTGTATTCCCATCCTTCTGTTGCTCCTTTCTAACTGGTTTGTCCTTCTCCTCACTCTCCTCTAATCCTTTTACTCTTATGTAGCCCCCTGCACATCAGTGTCGTTACCGCCTTGCATGGGGTGATATGATAAAAAAACATCATGAGATGAATAGCAGAAACAACAGACCAGATATGGCAACAGTATTCAATGCACGGACGAATGGTAGATTTGTGAATATACAAAAAGGACTCTGAGATAAATCTTCTGGTACGACACAGTGAGCTAACTTTTCTTACAGCTATTGATTGGATATAGTCGTCCCACTTCAATTCATTTGTAAAAGAAGGCGCAATATGTTGTTATCCAAGATCTAACATCAGCCATATTAAATGACAAGACTGAAATTATTAGCCGATCACAAGGCTATACTATCAAAGCGCTCTATGAGGATTTAAAGTAAGTTTTTGAGATGTGTCGCCATCAGAATTTTGATTCTTAGCAAGTATAGACTGACACGACAACTCTGGCGCAACCAAATTTTCCGTTTTAAGAAATGAGTTTTTCAAAAGATTGGTTCTGTGGTGCAGTGGGTATCGGCTCGGAACGAGAAATCGGCGAGCCGAGTTCGAATTTCAGTTGAATTCGTTGCATTCACTGACGCACAAATACGATTTGGAAATGTATTAATCCGCCTCTTCTCTCCAGTTATGGGTTAAATAACAGGATAGATTGGGTTCTCTAGCCTTGATCGGCTACCAGTCTACCGCAGAAAGTAATGGTAACCTACTGCGGGAAAATATTCTGCCCAGTTAGTCATGTCTCGAAAGAGACATGATCGCCCAAGCGTGTATCACTGATTGACTGACTGTGCTACTGAACGTGTGTGTGATTTTCTTCGTGTGTGTTTCCGCAACCTTCTCTCTATTAATATATTTCCTAAGCATAGCGAAGACGTGCCAAGAGGTTGAAATTATAAGGTATCCAGTGAGAATCGAACTCACTTTTCAGTCGGAATTGATCTAGTGAGACAAACTTTACACCAAGTCAAAGTCCCCTTCTATATATATATATATATATATATATGTGTGTGTGTGTGTGTGTGTGTGTGTGTGTGTGTGTGTGTGTGTTGACGTGTGCATATCTATATACGGATATATATATATATGAATGTGTACGTGTGCTTATGCAAAAACGTACAAATGTAGACACATGAACATCAATTCAAACAATAATAAATAAATAAAAAAATTTAAATACAATCTTCTACAATTAATATTAAGATACCACTAAATAAGAAAACGAAATAACCTAGTGAATATATATATATATTAGTCATCCACATACAAGCCTGGTTTGCTGTAACACAGCTCATCAGTGTGGCTAGACACATCCACTTGCTTTTGGCTGGGAGTAAAACTCGACCGATTTGGTGTCAGTCGGAGTCGCTACTCACTAAGCCATAGACGCATGGAATCAGAGAAGGGAAATTTTAACGTGTTCTATATAGGCATCACCGAAAGAACTTAATTCATTTCCGTAGAGTAATGCTTATATATATATATATATATATATATATATATGAGTTGAATATAAGGATCAGAATCCGGTAAGATGAATAGAATAAGTAAAGAACAGGTAGGAAGAAAAGTGTTTTTAATCTAACATGTTTCACTTTAACAAGCTTCTTCAGAGATTCATTAAAGACGAATGATTTAAAAATCTAAGAGACAGTATGTTGAATTGAGGTATAGTTTCATTGGTCAGATACGTGTCACGTGTTATAAAGCAAGGGATAAACATTAAATGTAAAAGGAATTGTCTGAGTGTGTGTGCCAACATATAATAAAAACATTAGATGTTTATTATGAATGTAAGCATATGTAAGTGAAATAATGTGTGTTAAGTGTATTTAGACTATAGACGAATTGTGTGTATATATCGGTAACGTTAGTATGTGTGAATGACTATGACGAAATACATTTCCGTTCAAAAGACGTAACAAGTATTGTATGCATGTGTCAAGTGATGAAACGAATTTTCTTTTTAAATTAAATGAGAGAATCAGTTATGAATGTATGTGTTGAGAGAAATCATGTGTGAATGTGTGCGTTTATGAGTCAGTAAAGTTAATATGTGAAATAAGGTATACACGTATCAAGTGATGGAACGATTTTTTATTCTAAACAACGTGAGAGAAATCATGTGTGAATGTGTGCGTTTATGAGTCAGTAAATAGGTATGAAGGGACATGACATAAGACCAGTTTAAAGTGGAAACCCAAACGCGTGCACTGAACCAAGTCCAAATATTGTCCAGTCCACAACCAATATGTCGTTATTCCACTATTTGGTGCAATGAGGGGAGATGCTACCGCAGGGTTGGAATATCCGGGACCAGTCCACCCTCATTTATTTGTTGTATTCTGTCCGAAGACAAACATAATTTAGATATAAAAATATCTTTAATCTACCCGAAAGCAGATACTACACTTTGATCTTCGCCTGACTGCCAGGGAGTGAAGATAAGAGCAGTTCGTGTCTCACAGTTACTGACACGATTCAAAATTTATCTTCACCCTGTGGTCCGCTAACTCAGTCATATCTACAATCTATCAGATCCTCTTGTTTTTGTTTAACCATTTTCAGATATTTGTTTTTGCCGAAATGTTTACTCGGCTTGAATCTCACCATCTCAGAACATCTTATTAATTTTATTTTTTTGGATAGTGTGTTCTGAATATATTTACAGAACTGAACTTAATTATTATTATTAATAGCAATGCTGAGTTTTTGCTTGTTTTCTGGTGCACACAAAAAAGCAAATCTGTTAATGTATATTTTTTCCAAATCTTTCTTTATTTTTCCTGCGCAAAAAAGTAATTCACTCTCGTTACTCATTTACAAGCGGACGGTCACGCATGCGCACCTGACTCCGAACACGCATGAGTTGGAACTAACAGAAATAATTGCTCTTCTTTTTTGTCAACATAAATTTGGAATAATAAAGAATCATTTTCAGATACATACTCTAAATTTGTGCAACATTCATAGAAAACATGACAGGAAGTCATTATCAAAACTGTGACATTTACTTTAACGCAAAAACGGATCAAATACTCACGAATATTTCTCGATAAGAGAATGAAAAAATTGAATAAAAATTGTTTTCTTCTTTCTTTTTTTATCTTTCTTTTTCATTTTTTGTTCTTACATTTTCCGTATTTATTTCATTATTCATTACTTTTCCTTTTTCTTTCTTATTCTCTATTTTATTTCTTATTATTCATTTTCTTTCTTTCTTATTCTACATATTCCTTATTTATATTATTTTCAGTAATTTTACGTTAAGCAAGATAATACTGCTTATAACATACAAGTGGTTACTGAGTATTAGAGAACATGAAAAATGAAAACACTAATAATGAGAAAGAATAATAAAAAAACAAGAATTAAGAATTAGGAAGAAAGAATAATAAAAGAACAAGAATTAAGGAGAAAGAATAATGAAAAAACGAGAATTAAGAATTAAGGGGAAATAACAAAAGAACAAGAATTAAGAAGAATGAATAATGAAAGAACAAGAATTAAGGAGAAAGAATAATGAAAGAACGAGAATTAAGAATTAAGGGGAAATAACAAAAGAACAAGAATTAAGAAGAATGAATAATGAAAGAACAAGAATTAAGGAGAAAGAATAATGAAAGAACGAGAATTAAGAATTAAGGGGAAATAACAAAAGAACAAGAATTAAAAAGAATGAATAATGAAAGAACAAGAATTAAGGAGAAAGAATAATGAAAGAACGAGAATTAAGAATTAAGGGGAAATAACAAAAGAACAAGAATTAAGAAGAATGAATAATGAAAGAACAAGAATTAAGGAGAAAGAATAATGAAAGAACGAGAATTAAGAATTAAGGGGAAATAACAAAAGAACAAGAATTAAGAAGAATGAATAATGAAAGAACAAGACACTATTTACATTATTCGAACTATTGTCCTCATCTTTAAGAAGGGAAAAAGGGGATCGCCGCTCACTATGGGATGAACTTGAAATAATAGATAGAGAATGCTACTGGAAACTACGTAAACTTAAGGAATCAGCACATATGCTAAGCTACAAAAATCTTAAAAAACGACCAAGCATAGAGATGAACACAATATGGGAACCAGGAGTACCAAAGAAAATCATTAGTGTCAAAAATTGCAATGTGAGCTCCGGTAAAAATACTAGAAAAAAACCATTAACATAAAAAAATTCTAGAGAAAACCTTTAGCATCAAAATGTGCAATATGAACTCCGGTAAAAAAAAAAATGGTTACTGAACATTGGGTTTATAAGTCCCACAAATTCAGTTGTTTTTGTCCTTAAGGACATATCGTCCAGTGGTTAGTTCTTGTGACTTGACCCAAAGGGTTGTGAGTTCAATACCAGTGATAAACAAGTAACTTAGAGAGTTGAGTTAAAAGGAAACTACCAAAAGAGAAATGAGAATGATATAACCCAGTGCTCGTAATAAAGGGTTCGGTTCGAAATTTCTAGTACCTGAAGAAGACCTGAGCCGAAACGTCGTGCAAATGACCAAAATGAGGACAATAGTCCGAATAATGTGAATAGTGTAAGTACTACCTCATTTTAGAAGTATAAAATTAAGAAGACAGAAGGTTGACATTAAATTTACATTTTTGAAACTCTTTTATTTTATTTTTATTATTTTCACTTTTTATATTATATTTTCTGTTTTTTTATTTTATTGTCGCTTCATTTCTAGTTTTTAAGCTTTTTTGGGCGGGGGGTTACCTTCAGAGTTAGCTAAAAATATCTTCATCTTTTTTCTTTTTCTTTCTTTTTATTTTCCCCGTTACATTTTTTTTTATATCTTTTGTTAATTTTTCTTCACTCTCTCTGTCTCTCTCTATTTTATCTTTATTTAATATTTTCTTTTATTTTTCTCTTTCTTTCTACTTTTCCTTCATCTATTTTCTATTTGCATTCCTTTCCTCTTTTCGTTTTGTTTTTGTTTTTTTCTAATTTCTATTTTTTCTTCCTTCGTTCAATTTTCTTTATTTCATTTTCTTTTTCTTTTTCTTGCGTATTTTTTCGTTTTCATTACTTTTTTTATTTTCATTTTATTCTTTTCTTTGCTTTTTTCATATTTTATTTAGCTTATTTCCATTTCCTTGTCTACTTGCTTTCTTTCTTTTTAATTACTATACTTTTATAAATACTGCTTTCTTGTTCTTCATATATTATTTAGATTATTTTTCTTTCTTTCTTTCTTTCTTTCTTTCTTTCTTTCTTTCACCCAACTATCGACAATATTCTTTCTTTGTTTGCTTGTTTCTTTCTTTGTTTCTTTCTTTTACCCAACAGTCAACAATATATATTCTTTCTTTCTTTCTTTCTTTTTTCTTTCTTTCTTTCTTTTACCCAACAGTCAACAATATATATTCTTTCTTTCTTTCTTTCTTTCTTTCTTTCTTTCTTTCTTTCACCCAACTGTCGACAATATTCTTTCTTTGTTTGCTTGTTTCTTTCTTTGTTTCTTTCTTTTACCCAACAGTCAACAATATATATTCTTTCTTTCTTTCTTTCTTTTTTCTTTCTTTCTTTCTTTTACCCAACAGTCAACAATATATATTCTTTCTTTCTTTCTTTCTTTCTTTCTTTCTTTCTTTCTTTCTTTCTTTCTTTTGCTCAACAGTCACCAATATATATATTCTTTCTTTCTTTCTTTCTTTCTTTCTTTCTTTCTTTCTTTCTTTCTTTCTTTCACCCAACTGTCGACAATATATGTATTCTTTCTTTCTTTCTTTCTTTCTTTCTTTCTTTCATTTTTATCCTATTTACTTAATAGCAATGCCATTTTTTCTGTCACATTTCCATCACAGTCACTTATCTAGGTGTATTGATAATCCGTATGGTTAATGGTTAATATTTATAACGTAAAATCGTAAGTTATATAATGAAAGTTTCAAAATCAAACTAACATATATACAGTGAAAATGTTATATCTACGTATACATTCTCTTTTATTAGATGAGCCTCTCTATCTTATGTGGACGTTTGGGATTAAATGATAACAATCGCTACGAATCCTTCCTACTGTCTTTGCTTTATTTCTCACATGCCTCTGCTGTCATGGTTCGTATTGATTCAGTTTTTTTTGGACCTCCGAAATCTCCAAACTTGTAGCAAGAGATTTTTTTTATCATATCCTGCATGCTATTGACTTTGGGTTCTATATTTCTTTTCTTGATTCACAGTTCTTCAAACCGGACTTTACAAAACAGGGTGTGTGCACCCCTAGTGTTGCACAAGATTATGTACTAGAATCTCGCTATCATAACCCTGAACATGCGTTCCGTAACCCTCTAGGGTCAGTAATAGCAGTGTATGTACTTCAAAGTTAAAATTAGCTGACTGTCTATTACTCTTCATACCGATTTTAAATCCAGATTTCTTCTTTCAGGCCAGTTGAAGACTCTTTTATGCTTTATTATTTTCAAGTGTTTGAAGTGAGAATTTTCTTTCTCAAACCCGGGCTACCATACAATATCCCAGTTTGCTCTGCTATTTAATCTAGGTACCTCCACTAAATCGCTAAAAACAGCATAGTATGAATAAAAAAAGGCCCCAAAATAAATAAAACAAACTTTTTTCATCAAAATGTTTATATTATTATTAAGAGGAATGATTGGAGCAATTTTTAATTATTTTTTAAAATTTTTTAACCCCTTTTAACATTTTTGAACTTTTGTCAGAAAATTTTGTTTTGATTTGAGTTAGCAGCTAAAAAAATTTATGACTGTTTTACAATGGGAAACGTAATGATGCCATCACACAATTTTCCCGGTGGCAAACATTCATTTGAAAATTTTCGCAAAAATCAAATAATTGTCAGATTTTAATAAAACTTTCAGTACTTATTCACAAATGAATTAAATTAATTTTTAAATTTTTAAATCTTTTTTTAAATTTTTAAATTTTTTTAACTCTGTTACCCCCACCTATACGTAAATCCATGAAATTTTAGTAAATTTTAACTAGCTACAAAAAATTTTTTTATTAGGTAAACCCAGGATTCTTTGGGGGATAGAAAATCATCTATGTTTTTTTTAAGTACACAACTCGAATCGAAAATTTGCTCCGAAGAGTAAAATAAAAAATGCAATAAACTCTGATGTGATTTAATTTGATAAACTTTTAATTGCTGGAATAAATAGTAATTATTAAGGACATTATTGTTTAAAAAAAATATCTTTTTCGAATAATAAAATTTTGAAAGAATTGTTTTCATTATTATTATTATTATTATTATTATTATTATTATTATTATTAAATCATTCATAAAGTGTTACAAATATTTTTAAAATATTTTATGGAATCGTTGTATTAATTTGTTTTTAGTTAAGGATTGATGATTATATTGTTTATCTAAAATTGAAAAGTTTAATAAAAATCGTTCTCCAGAAATATTTTTAAATAATTAAAAAGAAAACTTGTGTGTGTGTAAATATGTTTATTTTGATTAAGTACCATTTGTTCCATTTGATTACGTACGATGTTCCATAGGATTCAAAAAATTGAATTAGTTATTTTTACCATGCCTTAAACGTAATGATTTTTATTATTAATAATATCAAAAATACATCATAAAAATAGTAATAAATAACATAATATAACTTAGTTCGGTTATTTTAATTTCATTCTTTCTTATAAAATTAAAATTATTTTATAAGAAATTTAAATTTTTAAAATTTTTATTTATTCAGAAAGCATATTTTTAAATGTCTGGCTATGAATCTAAACTAAAATTCTATAAAATATTATATAATTGCTGAAAACATTAAGTTAAATTTTTAATTTTACTATTTAGTTAAAATCCAAGAAAAAAAGAGAAATTAAAATTTGATAATTTTATGTTTTAAACTAAATGAAATTTTGGCACGTTTGGTCACCACCCTTTAGTGTTCCTGCAGTCATAAATCTGTCATCAGCCCGATAACGCAGATAAAAGAGGGCTATCGGAGTTAATTGTTTTTTATTGTAAATTTCTGGCAGTAAGCAATTATTACTTGACTGAAATCAGATAAAGGTAAGTTTGAATTTTAAAATTCGACTTAAGTGACGTGTCAGCAAGGTATATTTTATTTTTGCAAGATTTTTATAACATAAATTTGGCTACTGTTTACGTACTGTTGACAGAATGTTTTGATCAATCAAAAATGGTGAGAAATAAATTTTGTTTTTAATCAGAAAAAAATTAGATTAAAATCAATACAATTTCGGTTTAAAATAAACCAGTGTAATTTCCTTACTGGAATTAAAATTTAATCTCTTGACTTAAAGCTAATTTTAAAGCTTGAAGATAATTTATTTATTTTTAACATTTCAATTTAAATTTAGGTATGCTGTTTTTTTACAGAAATTCGGTAGAGGTATCTAATTTAATCTATAGTAAAAGAAACAGAGGTTCATGCCTTTTCATCTTCCACGCCGATAACCGTAACGTGCATTTGATCTTTTAAATAAATAACCTACACGTTCTGTGTATCAATCAGTGTGTTTGTCTATCCTGTCAGGTCACAATTGCTCTTCATACGTACATTGCACCTTTTTTTTGAATCAATATGATCTCGGGATTAAAAATATGCCATTCATCTAACGCTTGAACTTCTAACATTGGGAGTTGTGTCCGGATGTTGAGGAAACAGTTAAAACTTGACATTTTAAAATAACTGAAAAAAATTGTTATTTTGAAAGTCACAAAATTTTATAAAATGAAATATCCCGAAATCTTTGTGAATTAAGGAAATCATTTTAATATCTTTATATTGCTAAGAAATCAGAGTTAAAGTGAGATATTCTGTGATGTGGGGTTATGAAGTACCTAGAGTTTGTGATTTAAACAACTCAATTTTCGGTCTAAATTGGAAATTCGGGTAAAATCTGTCTCTTGATCGAATCAGAGTTAAAGCGAGGTTTTGCAGTGAATTGAAAAATTCAAAACTATTTTTCGTGAATTATAATTTCTGTTTTCTAAGCGGAATCGTGGGTCCCTTTAATTTTCAGCCGGAGTCACATTTAGTCCTCTGCTCTCCCCCCTCTCTCTCTCTCTCTATATATATATATATATATAGAGAGAGAGAGAGAGAGAGTGAGAGAGAGAGAGAGGATATATATATATATAGGAAAAACTACTAAAAAGTTGTAAGTTTAAAAATGTATTTTTTTGATAGTATTTGTTTATTTCTATTGTAATATTTTATATTTCAGACCGTCATCGGTCCTTCATCAGAAACAAGTGATTTTAAAATTTAAATTAGAAACGTATTTCACGAGAGCGTCCGTGGAGAGATTTTGTTTACATCACGTGACGCAGAAATATATATAGAGATTGATAGATAGATAGATCCTTCACAGTGCCTACAGATACAATCCCCTCCCTGTAATGAAGTAAGTAAAAAAATGAACCTGCTGAAAATTCGATGGTTTTGTCTAAGATAAAGCGTTGAGGTCTCTACGAAGGAACTGTCTACGTACGACTAGAATCCAGGGACGGCAGGCAATACAGCATTTGCTATTTAATGGCTGAAGATGGATTCATGTCTTTTCCAATGTGAATATTATGAGGTGAATAAAACAAATTGAATCAGGATTTGCATATCACGTTACGATAAAACAAACAGAAACAAACTGTAAATACTCGAAGACTTTCAAAACAAATCAGCTTATCGAAAGATACTATATACAGAGAATTACAATAGTATAAAAAAACAAAGATGATTCCATACTGAAAATACCTTGGAGCTCTATTTATAATAGTCATAACTATATTACGGTCATATCACGTTGAATACATTGGTTCCCGCTCGATCACCGAAGTTAAACAACGTTGAGCCTGGTCAGTATTTAGATGGGTGACCGCTTGGGGATACCAGGTGCTGTAAGCGTTATGGACGGATGTGCGTTGTGGTGCGGTGGATGTCGATTTGAAAGGGGAAATCGGTGAGCCGAGTTCTAATTCCAGTCGAACACTTTGCATTCACTTGTGCACTGGTACCCTTGGGAAAGGTATTAATCCGTCCATTCCCACCAGTTATGGGTTAAATAACTGAGGTCTGCTGTTCATGCGAACTGTGGCGAATTTCTGCACCGATTGTTCGTTATGAGCAGTTCCAAAAAGTTTGAATGGTGCTACACAAGCCTTCACCACTCTAAACAATTCTTTGTGTGACAGTCTAACTGAGTTAGACACTCATACATCGAAATCGACGGGAGAGTCCATAAAAAAATCTATATTTATAAAATTCGATTTCTTCAAATATTTGCTCGGTTCAAGATCACAGCTTTTTTTTTTTTAATCATTTCACCCCAAGCAAGGCATTCCACTGCCACTATTGCGCTTGGGGCTACATAGGCGAAGATAAAGAGAAAGAGTCGTTAGATATAGGAAATATCAAAAGGAGGGTGTTAGATGGGTAAGGATACCGAGGCTGAGGGTTGGGTAGATGGGAAGAGTGTTTGAAAGAATGGATGCGAGTTAGTGTGTTAGGAGGCGTCTATTGACCTTACATTTAAACTACTGGAGATTGTAGCCGTCGGGGAAGCAATTATGTGGAAGGGAATTCCACAGTCGGGAAGTGCGAGAAAAGAAACTGTTGAAGTAGAAATTGCGGTTACATTTTATCGGTTTCACTGTAAAAGGGTGGGATCTATTTGTTAATCTAGTATCTCGTGCAAATTCGTACCTAGGGGGCACCAGTGATCTAAGTTCATCGGAGCAGAAGCCGTGAAAGTATTTATAGAAGAGACACAGGGAAGCCACGTCAGTGAGAGAGAGACTGCAGCCGGTCTGCCATGTCGGTATCGATCATATTACAGACTCTCCGTTGTATTTTGTCAAGAACCCCGACAGCAAGGGCACCCGACCAGATGTGGCAGCAGTATTCAATGCACGGGCGGATGGTAGATTTATATATGTGCAGGATAGATTCAGACGGAAAAAAACTTCCGGGTCCTGCACAGACAACCGACTTTCATAGCAGCGGATTTAGCAATGGATTCGATATAGTCATTCCACTTGAGGTCCGCTGAAAGTGTGAGACCAAGGAGGCGTAGTGTTTTACTCTCTGGGAGGCAAGCCTGGTCCATGTTAATGGGAGGTTGTATAAAAAAAAATTTTGTTTCACGACTTAATAGTAACACTATTTGAAAGTTATTTCCTTAAATATTGAACACTGTTTCTTTGTATTTTTTACTTGTTCCAGGTGCTCCTGTTATTACGGATAAAACTGTAACTTTACATTTTCATGACCTTTCAAACGAGGTTCCTATATTATTTCAAAGGTTTTTTCGCTTTTATATTCACCATAACATATACTGGTACAGTGTTTCTCTTCTTCATCCGCGACAATCAAATCAGGTTTTTCTGCTTAGATAGTGATTAGTCTGGATCTCAAATATTCTAGAGTTTTTTTTTTGTATCTCAGTCTTTGTTTATTGGGCTTTTTTAAAGAATCGTTTCACCCCAAGCAAGGGAATAATCCCACCAAAATGTATGGGGTTACTGGGAGTGGAAGAGAATAAGAAAACTTTAGGAAGGATAAATAACAATAAAAGAAAAGGATTCAAGAAGAAAGAAGATTGAAGAAGGAAAGCTCATTAGAACAACAGCCATGAAAATATTTATAGAAAAGACAAAGGGAAGCCACATCATCGTAGTTAGAAAATACAGACGCCAATTCAGGAGCGATTACATTACATAGCCTTCTTTGAATTGTGTCAAGAATCTAGATTTATATAGCAAGAGAACCTAACAACATTTGGCAGCAATATTCTGTGCACTGACGAATGGGAGATTTATAAAAGTGTAAGAAAGATTCTGACAAAATAACGAGTCTGGCACGAACAACAAACCAACCTTCTATTATCTTTTCTTTACATTACCGAAAGGAAGTGGTTTGGGTTAGGGTTGTGGATTCCGGAGGAGGAACCGCCAAAATAATGAACAACAAAAACCGGTATGGAGATACAAAGTAGGTTACATCGAACGTAATATACAAACTGTAACGCGGGTTAGTCAATTCAGGAATACTATTAGTAGAAATGTGCGTTGTGGTGCATTGGATATCGGCTCGGAACGAGAAAATCGGGGAGTCGAGTTCGAATTCCAGCTGAATTCATTGTCTTCACTTACGCGCAAATACCCTTGGGAAAGGTATTAATCCGTCTCATCCCTCCAGTTATGGATTAAATAACAGGACAGATTGGGTTCTATAGCCTTGGTCAGCAACCAGTCTACCGCAGAAAGCAATGGCAACCTACTGCGGGATAATCTTCTTCCCAGTCAGTCATGTCTCTTTTGAGACATGATCGCCCAAGCGTGTATCACGTATGGTACTTAACTGACTGATTAGTAGAGATAAATATATACAAATCTTGAAGTGAAATAGTATGTCCGGGTAACTTATTCAAGCTGAGTGGAGCTCAGAGTTAGTCTGGTCCCTGGTTAACTTTGGTATCTATCGGAACTCTTCGATAACTGTAACGGATCTCTACGATTACTCTCCACTGTAAACCTGCAACTACAACTGAGATTCCAGATTCTCGATTCTCCTGTTCTCTCTATGGTAGGATTATATATAAATTCAGTCGAGTCTACTGTCATATACAAAAAGGGGGAGATCCCACAACACATAGTTCCTTGTATATCAATATCGTTGGTAAATGTTCGTTTTAGGTGCCGACGGCTTTTCCCCCTTCAAAAATATTCAAAATAGCATTATTTCTGTGCAAATGTTTATGCTGAACTCAAGTCAACAATTAGTTATTGAAGAAATTTACCTATTTTGCTTTGAAAGTCCATAAGAAAACGAACTATATCTCGCACTTTTTCTCTCCCGTAAGTCTCACGAAGTCATGTAATTAACTGCAGAATGACGTTCTACGTAGACAGAATTTATTGGCGAATTTTGGCCGATTTTCTTCATTTACTGAAACTTCCGGCGATGTACTTCCTGTTATGAGAGTAACAAGTGTAGAAATACAATAGCGCATTACTTTAATTTCCGGAAGTACATCGCCGGAAGTATCAGTAAATGAAGTAAAATCGACAAAACATCTGTCAAAATTCGTTCAAATGCGCAGTACGTCATTCTGCAGTTAATTACATGACTTCATGAGAGTTACAGGAGAGAAAAAGTGCAAGATATAGTTCGTTTTTTTATGGACATTTAGATAAAAAAGGTAAGTTGATTTGAGTTCAGCACATACATTTGCACAGAGATAATGCTATTTTTGATAAATTTGGAGGGGGAAAAGCGTCGGGACTTACAAAGAAAATTTACCATATCGTTTCCCTCCCATGTTTATTTTCCCTTCAACCCTCCTGATGCGTTCGATTATATTTTGCTGTTTCAGTTTAGTCAAAAAATCAATATTTTCTTTTCTTTTTCATTTCTGAGTTGAGAAAGGTTGTTTAAATGGCCGACCACATAATTTTTCTATTATATCCGACAATGAATCACGAGCTTACTACATACGCAATAAAAACAAACTGAAAAACACCTACAAAACGAATGAATAAAAACAATGTATAAAATAAAGATCAAAATAAAAAGTGTAAAGCAAAAAAAAATAAAACAATAAAATCTAAAATAGTCTTGAAATTAGCCGATAATTGACTGCATTTTCAAACTTTTTATTTGACAAAAACTTTTTCTACGTTTCTATCTATTTTTTTTTTTTTTTTTTGCTGAGCTGCTGAATTTAATTGTGAAAGATTTTATTATCTAGTGACGACATTATTTACGACCTTTTTCTTCTTTTAAATTTCTCTTTGTCGTGTTTGGTTAGAGTTTCAATTTCTTAATGACGAAGCTATAACGAAATTCTAAAGAATTAATTTAGATGTCAGTTGAATTTCTATCATTAAACAAGCAACAATAAATTTAAAAATAAAGGCCATAAAATTATCAAAATAGTTGAACTGGATAACTTTATCAATCGTTCATCATAATACGTAAATATCTTCAAAAAGGTTATTTCTACAAAATTAGCTCTGCGGCAAAACTGGTTTCTTTTTTTTTCCTTCACTTTTAAATTGTGTAATTATCAAACCACAAGACAGAAAGTGAAATTTGTTAAACAGATGTAATTATTTATTGAGTGCATTCTGCAAATATCTGAAGAAATCAAACTTTTCAAATATAATTATCGATATTATAAACGAATCAAAAGTACTTTTAATCTGGTATCAGCTTTAAGTTTTTCAAACTTATGTAATATTGAGCATATGGAATCTTTCAATAACTCGATTCCTTGTGAAATCTCTTGAAAAATCCACTTCTGCTTTGAAATTTATCGCATTATCTACATATATAAAAATGCACATGTGTGTGTGTGTGTGTGTGTGTGTGTGTGTGTGTGTGTGTGTGTGCGTGCGTGCGTGCGTGTGTGTGTCTTTGTCTTTGCGTGTCTCTATTCTAACAAACGCTACTTCTCCGAAACATTTGTTCTGGGTTCAACAAAAATTGGGTCACTTGTAGATCATAGGAACCTTTGATGTACGCAAAAGTTTTGAATCGATTTACAGAGTACGACAGAAATCACCGAAACGCTTAAAATTTACGAACTCTTCTCCTCCGAGAAGCCTTATGCTAATTCAGCCAAAATCGGGTAGCTTGCAGATCAAGGTTCGAGAGTTAGTAATGTGTTCAATCAGACTTATTAGGAATGAGTTCAGTCAGAAGAGTTAGGAATGAGTTTAATCAGAAGAATTAGTAATAAGTTTGGTCAGAAGAATTAAGAATGAGTTCAGTCAGAAGAATTATGAATGAGATTAATCAAAATCATAAAACTTGGAAATCGTGCTCGAAAATTATAGAAAAAGCTTTAATCAATGTATCGACTATTTATGAATTATTAAAAAAAAGCTTTATATATTGGTTTTATTTTAATTAAATTAGAAAACCCTAACCATAACTTATTTTTTCCTCTTATCATCTTATTTTAATCAACCATATTGAACTTCAATTTTTTTCAACTCTCCTCTAACCTACAAGTCGATTATTTGATCATTTCTAACTTTTAACTCAGACTATATAATACTTCATCCCTAAGCTTCTTCAGTCAAATTTTAATTATTTTTTTTACACTTCCGGGCTTAACTTTCATACTTACCGCCTGAACGAAGCTTCACCGTGCCTCTTCTACAAATATTTACACGGTAATCGTATTTGATGAGCTTTCCTCTTTGGTACCTACGATTTTACTTATTTTAAGTGCAGTACTATATTAACAGTTAGGTTTCATCATTTTGTAATATATGACCTTGAACGGCGGATGTAATCGACAGGTACATTCAGCCGCAGGTAAAGTCTAAAAAGTGGCAAGGATGTGGTTGACAGACAGACACCTACGGTCGTAGATAACAGTCACCAAAGGACTAACTATATTTATACTGTACCCAGCGCAAATGACGTCATTTTAATTACAATTTATTTAAATATTCAGTACCTGATTTTCTTACCTAAATAATGTTTTTCAGTTCCTATTAATGTTAACTCAAAGTACAAAGTCTTAAGTGCTTGCATGTAAAATATTTCAAAAAAAGATTTATATTTAATTTTTTTTTTTGATATTTTCAAAATCGGTTTTGTTAGACCTTAGTAGTGGTGTAACTTTAATTGATGGTTAGTGTTCCAGGGTTAATAATGTTGTTCTTTTTTTCCCTCTCATATTCTTTCACACTCAGTGACCCTTTGCATCTTAGTAGCTTTATTGTATTACTTGAGGGGAAATTATTTAAAAAAAATAAAACCGAAAAATATTTTTACTCTTTTTTTAATTCATGTTTCTCTATTTTTTTTTTTTATTCTGCTATTCCATATCTCGACCTTTTCTTTTGCACCAACTGTGTTCCATATTTTTCTTTTTTTTATGTTTTTCTCTTCTTTAGTTTTTGAATGTTCTTTATATTCCGTCTCTCTGTTCTGTAGTTTGATTACGAGACTAACTGCGCTATCGAGACAACACCTGCGCCGTAGTGTCATATTTTCTTTTCATTGCGCATAACTCTTTACTTTTTAATTCTGATAAACGTTCGTATTTTTCTTTTTATCTTATATTTTCTGCAATGTCATTTTTATTTCACCTTATATTCTTTTGCGCTTCCTGCATTTGCGGTTCATCCTCTTCTCTTATTCCATATTACCGTTTTTTTTTCACTCTATTTCTATATTATTTTTTTTATATTTAATGTTCAAAAGTTTCAAACTTCGTTTCGTTTTATACGACTGCTAATTTTACGTGTGTTGCCATGTCGTGAACGACATTTCATCCGTTGTTACATCGATAAATGAAATAAAGGGTTCAGTTCAAAGTTCAACTAACCTGAAGAAGGTCGGAGGTTAAATCGACAGAAACATCTAAACTTATTTATAAATGGAACTTTGTGTTTGTGTCTGTGTGTTTGTCCGTTACCTATAGATTTCGAAACGGCTGAACCGATTTTCTTGAAAATTTACACAGTTGTACTGTAAGCGTCTGCGAGTGTTCTTAGCTAGGTTTTGTGTTGAGGTACCCCCGATAAATATCGATAATCGAAAAAATCGGATTATAGAAGGAGTGGTCCGATTTTAATCAAATTTCATATACTCATAGACAAAGACATAAGAAACGACTATCAGAAGTTTCTTGGTTGCAGTTATTACAATAGTGCAGAAAATCGATAATATATATATATATATATATATATATATATATATAAAAGGCAAGCTGTATGTGTGTGTGTGTGTAATTCTTAGTCTCAGCCATGATTACATTAACTCAGATGACTTATTTAGCCTTCAAAATTCAGTTTACAACGAAAAAAACTTATTTGATATCGATACCAGGAAATCAAAATTTGACTTACATGCATTCATTTTTCTTTCAGTTTACGATTTCGCTTTAACTGGAAACAACTATTGCTTTTTAATCTTTCGTGCTAACGTCCAAAGAGTATGAGTTCCAGGACGATGGATTAGTTTCAAAGCTTTCATTACACCCGAGCAACGCCGGGCTATACTGCTAGTTGTGAATATGGGGGCAAAGATGAGGACAACAATCTGGACAATGTCAATAGTTTAAATAATTAAAATACATAATCTCAGAAATATAGAAAAATACGTATTTGATTTCCCAAGTTCATATTTTTTCTCTTCAATTTTTCAGTTTCCTTTCTACTGGTTTGCGGTTCGAAATTTCATTTTATTTTTACCCTTCTGTACTTCAATATTTTCTTTTTCTGTTTTTAATATTTTATTCTCCATAGTATGTTTTTCATTTGTACCTTTCTGTTATTTCACTGCTTATTTTTTCTTATTTTTCTTCGATATATTCATAATTCACACTCCCATTTTTATTTTTTATTTTTATGGTTCAGTAATATAAGTTGGGTGTGCGTTGTGGTACAGTGGATATCGGCTCGGAATGAGAAGCCGGGGGGCCGAGTTTGAATTCCAGGTAAATTCGTTGCATTCACTTTTGCGCAAATACCTTTGAAAAAGTCATTAATCCGTGGATTCTCCCTCCAGTTATGGGCTAAATAGAAGGACAGCTTGGTTTTGAACTAGTCTACCGTAGAAAGTAATGGCAACCTACCGCGAAAAAACTTTTAGCCCAGTCATTCATGTCCCTTTTGAGACATGATCGTCTAAGCGTATATCATGTATAGCCCTTCTGCACGTCTGTTTCATTCCCCGTTTTACTTTTCCGATGGCTCTTTTTCTCCTTTATATAGTCACTTATAAAATATTGCTCTTCTGTACTTCCATATTTTTCTTGTATTTATTTATGTACTAGCAGTATAGTCCGGCGTTGCTCGGGTGTAATGAAAGCTTTAAAACTAATCCATGGTCCTGAAGCTCACACTCTTTGAACGTTGGCACGAAAGACTAAAAAGCAATAGTTGTTTCCAGTTAAAGCGAAACCGTTGACTGAAAGAAAAATGAATGGATGTAAGTCAAATTTTGATTTCCTGGTATCGATATCAAATAAGTTATTTTCGTTGTAAACTGAATTTTGAAGGCTAAATAAGTCCTCTGAGTAAATGGTATCATGGCTGAGACTAAGAACTAAAATTATACCTACTTAGAGCCAAACCCGAAGCAAAAGCTAAAATAAAAGGGTTGAAAAAATACAGGCATACAGGCAGATAAACAGACACACACGAGAAAAAAGGACTGAGCATAAACTTCATGAAAACTGAATGCATGGTCATCAGCAAAAGGAGGAGCATAATATGCCAACTACAAGTCGGAGAAACTAAAATAAAACAAGTAAAAAAATTCAAATATTTGGGAAGTGTTTTGACAGAGTTTGGAAAATGCGACTTGGAGATCTAAAGACGCATTGGCATGGCCCAAGACGCATTTCAGAAGCTAGCCCGAGTACTGAAAGACAGGATGATCTCATTGAAAACAAAGAAGAGAGTGCTGGATTTCTATGTGATATCTATCCTGCTTGATACAGCAGAAATGTGGTTTTACAGAAGGATGCTGAGGATACCATGAACGGAGCACGTGTGCAACGATAGGGTGTGAGAAAGAATGCAAACGAGATGAAAACTCATACTAAATATCAAGAAGAGACAAATCAGATTCCTGGGACATGTAATGAGGAAGGAAGGCCTGGAGAATTTAATACTTTCAGGTCGGATAAAGGGAAGGAGAGACAGGGGAAAGCAGCGCGAGACGTATTTGTTAGGTTTGAATGACGACAAGAGACAGATCGTAATGGAAGTTCATGATCGCCTACGTCCTGAGGGAACACGGAACATAAAGAAAAAGACTTCATTACGTTTTTTCTTTTTTTCTCTCTTTTGCTGTTCCATATTATTTTTTCTTTTTACTTATTTGTACTTTTATACTCCCTCTTCTGCGGATTCCATCTTCTTTTTACTCTTCTATTCTATATGAGCCTTCATTTTGTCTCTTATGATGTTCCATATATTTTTCTTTTAAAAAAGCGCTATTTCAGATTTATTTCATATATCTTGTTTTTCCTTTAGGCGGACCTGAAGGAGACTACCACCACCTTTAAATTTATTGTTTTTCTTTTTGTTTTACTTTTTTCAGCGCAGTCTTATCGGTTATGACATAAAGTTCCCGATTATCAAAAAAAAAAAATTGCAAAAATTTCAGTATTTAAACAATTTTAAGGGCGGATCACTTTCTCATACAACGTTATAGTAAATCGATCCTCCATTTTGCAACCACTCGCGTTGGGGTCACTTTGTTTTGGTTTTTTGGGGACGAGTTGTTGCTCTTGTTTTTGTCTTTTTCATGTTTTCTTTAGTTCTTACGATGGCATCTTCTTCAGAAACTCCAAGAATAGCTTTATTTAAAAATTTTCAAAGGAATATGTTGAATATGCGCAAGCAAAAAAAAAAAAAATTAATTGCACAGGATCGATAAGGTTGTATGAAAAACTGAACCCCCCACCAAATTGTTTAAATGTTGAAATTTAACATTTTTTTTTGTCATTTAGAGGGTTTAATCGATAAGATTGCACTGAAAAAAGTATAAAAAAAAAGGATAATCAACCTATTTACAGATGGTGGTAATGTCGTAACGGCGAGTGGTTTCAAAGTTGAGGATCGATTTACTATAACATTGTATGAAAAACTGAGCTCTCGTAAAATTGTTTAAATACTGAGATTTTTTAATTTTTTTTTTTTTTTTTTTGTCAGTCGGAGAGTTTAGGGTGTAATCGATAAGATTGCACTGAAAAAAGTAAAAAAAAAAAAATTTAAAGGTGGTGATAGTCTCTTTCAGGTCCGCCTTCTTTTTCTCTTCCGTACTCACATATTTTCCCTTTTCTTTTGCTGGTTTTTACTTCCATATTTTCTCTTTTCTTTATAATCGTCTAAAGTTCTATATTTTATTTACTCTTCTGTTTTTCCGTAATTAATTTTTTCTTTAACTCTTTAGTACTCTCTATTTTCTTCTTTTTATTTTTCTGTACATCAACGTTTTTATTTATTTTCTGCATATTTTCCTTTTGTATCTTTACACATTTGCGATTTCATATTTTTTTAAATCTTCTGCGCATTCATATTTATTCGTTGACTATTCTTACTTTCTTTATCTTTTCTCATTTCTGAACTTCATATTTCATTTTGTATTATAACTTTTCTTTTAACACTTCTGTACATCCATATTTTCTTTCTAAAATTTACTGCTAATCTACACTTTTCCTTTTCTTTTTACTCTTTTACTTCTCGAGTTTTCTTTTCACTCATCTGTTTTAGTTCTCTTTGGGATTGTTCTTATCTATTCCACCATATTTTTTTCTTAATCTTTTTTTATCTTCTGCTGTCTCTCATCTTACCTGTTCTTGAGGTCCACGCTTGCAGAATTTTTTCTCCGGTATTTTTTAGCTGCGAACCAAATGTTCGTCATCAAGATAATATTTTCCTTCTGGATTCACTTTCAACACGATAGGGAAAAAGATTCAATCGATTCTTCCTCTTCCCAAGTGTTGACGTCCTTATCAAGATTGTTTCATTTCTCCACAGATTGTTTTTCCTTTAAATTGGACATGGAGTTTTGACTTTAATCAGATAATTTATTTTAAAAAATAAAACGAAAATAACGCCGGTCAGTAGATTCAAAAGGAACGTTAGTTTAATTGTTCCAGGTCTATGAAATTGAACGAAGCCATATTCTCCCATTTTTAAAATAGATGCCATTATATTATTTTGTCAAGAAAACGAAATACACTTGTTGGAGTCGTGATTTGGTCAAATTACAAAGGAAATTAAACTTAAAGCAACAATAAAAATGGAGACAAGAATTGGTATGAAAATCAAATTTGTTTAGTCAGTTGAAACAATTTATAAAATTGTTAACAAATTTGACCTATGCAAGAAAACATGAGAGAATTAACAACTGCGTTAAAAAAAATGTAATTCTTCTGAAAACATAACATTCTCTTCTCCATCCAAAACAATAACAAAACAAATATTTTTCAGAACATATTGGCATTTGAATTTCTTCTCAATCACGAGATCATTTCTTTATATGAAAAAAATATATTTACATTTTACAAGGATTTTTTTTTTTTTTTTTTGTCAGATCATTTTTTTCCTTGTTATTTTGTTATTTCAACTAATGGGATTCGTTTAACTTCAACACGAGAACGAATACCAAAGAAAAAAAAAATGTATCAATAAACACGCCTCCAATTAAAGCAGATAGACATAACATCAGGTCATAAAACGGTGCCTACTACCATTCTGACAGAGATGCGAAAATGACAAACCCTGCCACAGACCAACGGGAACATATTAAACCATAAATTAAAGCATATATCATCATATCGTAATACGGCACCCGATACCACTTTAACAAAGATGCGAAAAAGCCAAATCCTACTATCACGCACACTTATATAAACCATAAAAACACACACACATACATGCACTAACAAACTTACAGAAACACATACATGCACTAACAAACTTACAGAAACACACACACACCCATAATCACTACAATTAACGACAGAAGTAGCAGCGAAAGAGGACAATTTGTTTAAAGGCACGGTCCGCTAGCGGACGTGAAATCAAGCTCGCCTATCAATCTGAAGATAAGATTCTGATCTGAAAATATCAATGAATAATAAATAAGTAATACCCAACACCGTCTTTACCGTTCTTTTTTATATTATTATTTAATAGCCTTCAAATACCTACCCATACATCTTATATTCACAATGCTTCAAGCAAATTACATAACTCTCCTATCAACTATAAATATATTTTGGTGACATGTTTGTATTCGTTAAAGAAATTAATTTCGAAAAGTGCAGACTTTTCAGTCAGTTACCATGCGTGATACACGCTTGTGCGATCATGTCTCGCAGGTGACATGACTGACATGGCAGAAGATTATCTCGCAGTACTTTCTGCAGTAGACTGGTTGCCCACCAAGGCTATAGAACCTAAACTGTAATGTTATTTAACCCATAAATGGAGGGAAGAGACGTATTAATACATTTCTCAAGGGTATTTGCGCGTAAGTGAATGCAAGGAATTCAGCTGGAATTCGAACTCGGATCCCCGATTTCTCGTTCCAAGCCGATATCCACTGCAACAGAACGCTCATTCATCAGTCAGTTAAGTGCCATACGTGATACATGCTTTGGGCGATCATGTCTTGAAAGAGACATGACTGACTGGGCAGAAGATTATGCCGCAGTAGGTTGCCATTACTTTCTGCATTAGACTGGTTGCCTGAACTCAATCTGTCTTATTATTTAATCCATAACTAGAGGGAAGAGACAGATTAATACCTTTCCTAAGGGTATTTGTGCGTAAGTGAATGCAAGGAATTCAACTTGAATTCGAACTCGGCTTCTTGATTTGTCGTTCCGAGTCGATATTCATTGCACCACAATGCACATGTTACCTAACGGTTAACACATGTTACCTAACGGTTAACAACAAAGAAAACAGAATTGAGGAACCGATTTTAAATACTAACCAATGTTGTTGGGTTTTGTCTTGCACTACCGGCATGAAAGGCCTTCCACAGGATAAGGTCAGGTACAACTTCCCACATGCTTCTTTAGGAAGGATCTGGTCAGTGACCCTAAGTCTATGAAGAACTCACTATGATGTATTGATAGTCTAGTCGGTCATTGAACAATTTCACTTTATAATTTCGTTTGAAAAGAGTGAAATATTTACGTATTCTATCCAGATACGCATATCAGATTCGGAAGATCAGCCCAGGTGTGTGGCTGTTGATATTTTAATGCAGGTTGGTAGGTCTACTCCTTTTGAAATCCGACGCAACACAATCTTGTTTAAACATTAAATTAATTTTCATCAAGGTAGAGGCGCTTCTTATTTAGATTTCTGCATGTGTGGTAGAGTAGGAAATAGGTTCATATTATGAAGATATGTCGGATAGATAATAGTCAACCCGAGAGGTTAAGATTTTAGTGGTCAGGGAAGTATAATCGCGGGTATCTATTTAAAAATTTAGCGAATTTCGGGAATAAACGTTGTCATTGGATTTTTTTTCTTGCTACCGGTATAAGAAGGGAATGTGAATGATTCTACCCTGTTTATTTGACCCGTTGTTTTCTAGTTCTGAATGTCTTTAAATTGGGGCAACTAAGGACTCTAGCATGTAAGAACATTTTTCATGAATTTAGTAAGAGATTAACGTGAGACTAGCAACGTTTTGACTGTAAGAAAGGGGTTGTAGGGTGAAAAATAATTCATCACCCTCAAGACCGAGTAGACGCTTCTGACTACTATCAAAACCGACAGTAATACTTTATTTCCTACCTGATCCGACTCCGGTAAAACATAGAGTGTTTCAGGAAGACACAGTTATTTCCTGAGTTCTACAAAAAATCTGTTGTGGCGAAATCTTCGTTGCCAAGTTGTTGTGGCCTGTTAGCGCCAGGAAGAAAGACACGAAAGCAAGAAACTATGTTCAACCAGTGTATTGGAATAACATAACATATATACAATAATAACTGTTAGTAATCAGCAAAATAGAAGTGTAAGTCTGAGCGGTATAATTACGCTGCATCTAGACTGCCTCCAGCTGTGTCCCCAGAAGTCACGCAAGTTATTATTTATTGACGGAGGAGGAGCCATTACTATATATAGGGCACAATAACAAAACTCACTAATTTTTTCGCATCTTAATTCGTCTTATTGCTTTTGGTTTTAACCAGAATAATCAAGGTTGTTATACAATCGAAAATATGAAGCAAATAAAATTTAAAACTTTTCGAAAAGACATGAATTCGCATCTTACAAATGTCATATAACCATCTTTCATGGACGTCACCTAAGCCACTTTGGCCATGGAAGTAGAAAATAATCTTAAATCTGCCTATCCCACATCCTCTCACATCCTCGTTGTTATTGTTGTTTTGTCTGTTACTCAACCAACATTTCCAGGTAAAGATTATTCTGCTTTACAATTTTTGTTACCGCTATTCTTATATGGCATTAAATGCTGGGCAATCTCCCCGCGGATGCAGGAGAAAACCGGAGAGAAGAGAAATGTGGTTCTACAGAAGGATACTGAGAATTTCATGGACAGTCGAGGTAAGCAATTAAAAAGTCTAAAAGAAAATAGCAACAGAAGAAACACTTATGTTCAGAATCCGGAAAAGACAGCCGAATTTCCTTGGGTGCATAATGAGGAAGAACTTCGAAAACCTAACTCTCACCGGGCATATTAAAGGCAAAAAGGCTATGTGATCATCCGCTAAGATACGGTCAAAACCTGAAAGCAAGAGATCGAACTCTTTCAAAACTTATTATGTCAATAGCAGCAATACTTTATGTCTGGTCATTTCGTACGTAGTGTTCAAAGCGTTATTCAGATAATTTATAGAAAGGAAACAATAAATACTTGAATAATAATAATAATACTAATAATAATAATAATAATAATAATAATAATAATAATAATAAAAGCAGTCGAAGACCACAAACTCTCGCCAAGGCAATACCGACATCAACTCAGCGTTTAAGAAAAGAGATGATAATTTACTAATATTTAAAAAAGTACGTCCAGAAAATGTAATGACTTAAAGCAATCTAGGGGAGGTAAATCAGTATTTGGCATGAGAAAGGTACGAAAAATATGAGTAAAAAAAAAACAGAAAAAATAACCCAGAAACTTTATACTGTACCAAAACGATTCCAAAATCTAATAAGTTTGTGCCAGTCATGAGGCCAATCATCGCTGAATGTTTCATCTGAATCCATCCAGCGGGTTTTGAGATATATTTATCAAAGACTAACAGAGAGACAGATAGACAAACAGACAAACTCGACGGAATACAAGATTACAAGATTCTTGTAAAAATACAAAAAAAAAATCTGCAGTTTCATTGGTCCTGACCTGACATTTCGGTTTTAAACACTTTCCCACCGCCGTAATGTAGCTTCCTTGGTCTTTTCTTATAAATATTTTCTTGGTAAACGTGCTGCTGAGCTTCCCGCTATGATACCTAGATCTCATGAATTTAAGCGCTGTACTAAATTGATGTGCGTTGTGGTACAGTGGATATCGGTTCGGAACGAGAAATCGGGGAGCCGAGTTCAAATTCCAGTTGAATCTATTGCATTCACTTACGCACAAATACCCTTGGGAAAGGTACTAATCCTTTTCTTTCTTCCAGTTATGGGTTAAATAATAGGACGGATTCGGTTCTATAGCCTTGGCTGGCAACCAGTCTACCACAGGAAGCAGTGGCAACCTACTGCGGGATAATCTTCTGCCCAGTCAGTCATGCCTCCTTCGAGACATGATCGCACAAGCGTGTTTCACGTACGATACTTAACTGATTGACTATATTGACGGCAAGGTCTCATTATTTTACTGTGAAATGCAAGCAAGTTCTATGTAAACAGTTTCTTTTATCGCATTTCTCGCTTTTGAAATCCTCTTCCGGACTCCAGTTAACTGTGATTCTCAAAAATTTAAATACAATGTCAATTGTTATCTTTTCTCTTCTTAAATATGTTTCTGATCCTTTTATTCTTTCACATTCAGCAATCCTTTGCGTTTTAGTAGCTTATATTTTGTTACATGGGGTGAAATAATTAAAATAAAAAACGAGTGAGTATGATTCTTTGAAGACAATTATTTTACCTTTTTAAAGATGGTTGTCGATTTAACATAGAAATCATGTTGAACACGGATATACGTTGTGATGTAATGCAGTGGACGTCGGCTCAGATTAAGAAATCGGAGAGTCGAGTTCGAATTCCTGCTGAATTCGTTGCATTCACTTACGCGCAAATAACCTCAGGGAATTTATTAATCTGTCCCTTCTCCCTCCAGCAATAGGTTAATAGCAGAACAGACTGAGTTCTATATCCTTGTTTGGCAACCAGTCTACCTCAGAAAGCAAAGTGAAACAAATGGAACATCTTTTGTCCGATTAGTCATGTCTCTTTCGAGATATGATTGTCTAAGCATGTATTACGTATGTAAATTAACTAATTGATGGAAGTCGAGGTGTCGAGTTCAGATAACCGCGTAGTTTAATGCATTCCTTTTCATGAAAATTTCTTCTTCATCATTTATAGATTAAACTAGCAGTATAGCCCGGCGTTTCGATTTTCTACACTATTGTAAGAACTGTAACATTGAAACTTCTGATAATCGTTTCTTATGTCTTTGTCTATGAGTGTATCAAATTTGATTAAAATCGGACCACTCCTTCTATAACCCGACTTTTTCGATTATCGATTATCGATATTTATCGGGGGTACCTCGACACAAAACCTAGCTAAGAGCACTCGCAGACGCTTATAGTACAACTGTGTAAATTTTCAAGAAAATCGGTTTAGCCGTTTTGGAGTCTATAGGTAACGGACACACACACACACAGACACACGTACATACAGACAGTTCCATTTATAAATAAGTTTAGATAATAAAGTAGATTGAGATATGTAGAAAATCAGTTTAATGGGAACTGAATTTAAAATCGGAGAGATGGCAATGAGAAATTCATTCGTTATCTTTCTCAAGATGGCACGGCAAACTACAAATAATAAAAAGGTGAGACAGCGAAAATCGCTTACGGTCTGCAGGAGCTTTGTGGGTAAAGTGACGATTATATCGGAATTGAAATTTCTATTTGCAAACCGAATTAAAATTCCTGACTAGTTTGTTGCATTTACTTTTGCCCTGGCGCGAAATGCAGAGCTTTAGTTGTTCTCCTCTCTCCCGCTACGTCGAATCAACATAAGGCGTGTAACGTGCGTTGAAAGGTAGAGTCGGCGAGAAGGCTCCAAATTTTGTCCGAATAGATGTTCGCTGTGGTGTAGTTGATATCAAATCGGAACGACAAATCGAGGTGCTGAGTTCGAATTCCAGTCAAATTCAATGTCTAATAAACAAAAGTGAGTAACTTTTATGCAGATTAGTATATAAATTATTTTAATATATGTCTTATATATTTTAAATAAGGTAAGGTTATGAATTCAACAGTTTTCATTTAATTCTTTAACAAGTTTTTAGCCACGTATGTTGGCACGGAATACTTTTTTCTTTTCTTTTTTTTTTGCATATATATATATATATATATATATATATATATATATATATGTGTGTGTGTGTGTGTGTGTGTGTGTGTGTGTGTATATATATATATATATGTATTATTCATAAACCCGAAAAAACGGCTTGGAGGTAAATCCCAAAGGATCCAATTAATATTGAATGTTTTGATTTCGTTGATAAGATAGGTGTTAAATTCACCTGTCATAATGGCAATCTGATTTAAGATTTTTTTATATTATATATATATATATATATATATATATATATATATATATATAATGTTACTAATGGAGGTATATTCCACAGTAAGATATTTACTTTAAAATGTGCTCAATGCAAAAGTAGAACATAAATCTATAATAATAAAAATAATATAATAAATCTAATAAAATAATAAATAAAATAATAAAATAAAAATCTATAATAATAAAAATAATAATTGCATACTGCAACTTAGTAGCTATAAAGTTTCGGCGTGAAAACACCATCATCAGGCAGTAAGATGTCGTTAATTTGTTTTGTAATATAAAATAAGAAGATTTAAATAAATAAATTAATTAATAAATAAGTAAAGATAAAGAAACAATAACTATTATTTAATGTCTTCCTTTTGCATTTTTCTCTGAGGAAGGTCTATTTAATCGCAGCTATCATTGAACAGTCCTTGGTTTGCTATTAAATTTAAGCGAATTAAGCAGTGTTACATGAGAAGGTAAACAATGCCTATATAAGACTGCATCCAGCGATGCAACTCAGTTTCGGGTGGAAGACAAGATCCACATTTAATAACGATACTGCATGAATTTGCATGCACGCAAGAACGCGCAAGAAAACGTGCAGCTGTTCGACAACGCCTGCGCAGAAAGATTCTTAAATCCGTTGGCAAACATTACGTCTGTTTAGCTTCTTCTTTTTCTCTGTAGCATTTTAAAGGTAATCTTTCGATCTTATGAATTTTATAGCAACACCATTCGATTATCAATGTATTTTCTCTGCATTCAATGATCTTAGCAGAGACGAAAAACAGAGGTAAATTCACGTCCCAAAAGGCGTTTTGTGCACGTAATATCAGTCATTCACTTAAGTGCGATCCGTGATACACGCTTTGGGCGATCATGTCTCGAAAGAGACATGACTGACTGGGCCTTCTAGTAAGTTTTGAATCCTGCTGGAGGATACATATTTTCCTAACAAGATTTCTCGAATATTCAGGCAGTTATAGGCAAACAACGAGGGACACGCATGCAAAATATAATCTTAAATTTTTATTCTTCGTAGGTAATGCTTGTGCGGAGCAGAAGGGCAGCCGGACAGTGTCACGCACACGACGAAGCCGTCGGGTGTTGGAAGCCAACGGGAGTTTGTTATCTTGAGCCAAATATTCTAGACTTTTTATAGTCTTAAATCTCTCGGTCATTTTTGCTTTTTCGGGTTGTCGCTTTGTTGAATTATACTGCCTGATGCATCTGTCAATGACAACCGACTGTCCGTTGCTCTTCGGCTTGATATATTTGTCAATCACTCTTGACCTTTGTTGACTTCACCAACGACCGGATGTACCTGTCAATTACCTCTGCTGTTCAAGGTAATATAGTACATATGTATATGTGTGTGTGTGTGTGTGTGTGTGTGTGTGTGTGTGTGCGCGCACGCGCGTCAAATTACAGATAGAAATGTAAAAGAACAATATCAATAGAGCAAAAAAGAAAAATAATAACAGCGGACACGTTTTCAAGGATTTATTTCCTATGTACATATGCAAAAATGTTATTTTTTTTTCAAAATTTCAGTTTTAAATATAGTTAGATATTATTCATCAAGTTGGCCAATAAGTCTTGGCAATCTATGGAGGATGTCGAGTGACACAAACTTACATTCGAAAATGCAAAAATAATGTTTTTAATTCGAACTTTATATATATATATATATATATATATATATATATATATATATATATATATATATTTCAATTTGAAAATACATACTAGTAACATACATTATTCAAATGTGCAGGCATTAGTTTTGAGAGAAGGCCTGATTTTAGTTTTTTAAATTTAATTTTTATACTCCTGTATTAGGTAAAGTGGTTAAATTATTTAAAGTTTGAATTAAATAATTATGTTATACGAAAGTTTATTGGAGTTATGAAAACCAAGTAAATATTGAGTGGGTCAGTAATTTTAATAAAATAATTTTTATATAATATCAGAACATAAATTATGAACATTATAATTAATTAAATTCTAAAGTATGATATAATTCTTTCATAAACCAATGTAATGACAAAATTAAAATATTAAGCTCTACTCGGTATTAAGCACTTTTTAACTTTCTTTTTGTAAATGCTACGAACAGTACGTTTTTATCTGTCTGTTATTTCATCTCATATATATATATATATATATATATATATATATATAAAGGAAAAAACTACTAAAAAGTTGTAAGTTAAAAATGTATTTTTTGACAGTATTTATTTATTTCTATTATTATAATATATATATATATATATAACGGAAATTAACGAATTTTAACGAAACTTGGTTATAAGCAACCGACAATTTGTAATGAATTATTTTGAACATTATTTTTACCGATACTCGTATTTAAGTAGATATTCTGTTTTTAATTAAACAGTATTTTATATTTATATCTACCGGCCTGATTATTTCACGATAAATTTTTATTACGAAAATGTGTGCTATCCAGAAGGATTCGAACCTGCGACCCCTATTTACATAGAGGAAGCTACCATTTGATCTGGTACTGTTTCAACCACACGACCATGAATAGCCTCTTGATCTTGTTATATAAGCATGATAAAAACCTCGTCTGATCAAGAGGCTATTCATGGTCGAGTTGTTAAGACAGTACCAGATCAAATGGTAGCTTTCTCTATGTAAATAGGGGTCGCAAGTTCGAATCCTGTTGGATAGCACACATTTTCGTAATAAAAATTTATCGTGAAATAATCAGGCCGGTAGATATAAATATAAAATACTGTTTAATTAAAAACTGAATATCTACTTAAATACGAGTATCGGTAAAAATAATGTTCAAAATAATTCATTACACACACACACATATATATATATATATATATATATATATATATATATATATATATTTGATATTTCAGACAGGCCTCGGCCTTTCATCATAAACAAATGATTTTAAAATTTAAACTAGAAGGCTGAGGCCGGTCTGAGATATCAAATATATATATAATAATAGAAATAAATAAATACTGTCAAAAAATACATTTTTAACTTTCAACTTTTTAGTAGTTTTCCTATACATATTAAAACAGTATACGTGGATTATCATTATGTTATATATATATATATATATATATATATATATATATATATATAAGGAGATGAAAGAACAAATAGATTAAAAAACCTAATGTTCTTTGCATTTACCTAGTTACTCGACTATTGTTAAGGTTCTTATTTGTTAGGCTCAAGATATCTGTCTCTTTTAATCTGTTGATAATGTCAATAAGTCATATCTACATTCCTAGAGTGAGACTTTTGAAGGAACCGGAAACCCAATCAAAAGTAGCAAAAAAAGGATAATCATGTTCAAAAGTTGAGGAAGGATTGAGAACTGGACAATAGGCGAACCTATCTATTCCTATTAAATTATCACTTAATCTCTCTCACAAGTGGTGAATTTTCCCCACACGTTTTCCCAGGAATCCCGAAAGTTACGCTTCTCTTCTAGATCTCTTCCTCACTTCTATTCCTGGCTCTTTTCATGTCATTCAGCTCTGCACTCTTGGTAACTTTGATTATGTGGTCGTGCCTGTAAAGATCTCTTTCAGCTACCCCTCCATTCAGAAACCTCATACCAGTAGAATATCTTATATACAGTACTGTGCTGTGCAAAAGTATTAGGACAATAACTACTTTATCTTTCATGAGGCATATTAACAGAAAATAAAAAAAATTTCATTAAAGTAATTTTATTTGATTTAATCAACAAATGCTTTAACAAGAAAAATACTTCTTACAAAATAAATTTAATATTCAGTATAATAGCCTTCTGCTTTGATCACAGCCTTCATTCTGTCAGGCATTAACATCACAAGCTTCCTCAATGTATCTAATGGTATCTCCTGCCAAGCAGGTTGTATTTGTTCTCAAATAAGAAAAAAGTCAGTCATATCCAAGGATAATAGAATAATGGGTAGTTTCAAAATAACTTGCTTAATAGAAAATAGGAAAAATTAAATATAACTTCTTTTTAATACATTTCTTTTACACCTAGTTTTAAATAATAAATATTTATTAGCAATTTACTTGGCTTTTCACCCTGTATTTGAATTTCAGTGAGGTTTTTATGAAAATCACCCCTGTCCTAATACTTTTGCATACTACCTGTAGTGTACAAAAGTAATAGAACAGGGTTGATTTTAAACTTTATTTTTATGCCTCATAAAAGATAAAATAGTTCTTGTCCTAATATTTTTGCAAAGTACTGTATATCAACGAGCAAAATGGGATTCGTTCCGTGATTTACTTTGCGATGTCTTTTGGAACAAAGTTTTTAGTTTCCCTGTTCAAGAGAACAGCAGGGGCACCTGACCATAAATGGCAGCAGTACTCCATGCACGGACGGATGGTTGACTTGTATATATGCAGGATGGATTCAGGTGGAAAGAACATCCTGGATCGACATAGTGACCCAACCTTCTTAGCAGTAGATTTTGCTATGGATTCAATATAGTGTTTCCATTTGAGGTCTGAAGACAGGGTAAGTCCGAGGAGGCGTAGTGTATTACTCTCAGGGAGAATCGCTTGGTCCATGCTTATGGGAGGCAGGAGAGGTTGCCTGTAATGGTTGACAGACAACAGCTTGGTCTTAGATGAATTGAAGTTGACAAGCCACTTCATGCCCCAGTTTACCACAGAGTGTAGATCCCGCTCAAGGTCAGCAGCGAGATTATGTTTGTCCGCCACGACAGGTTTCTTACTGGAGCGGGAGTATATTGTAGTGTCATCTGCGTAGATGCCTACTTGGGACTTGATCTCATCTGGGAGGTCGTTGATGAAAATAAGAAAGAGCGTTGGGCCCAGGATAGAGCCCTGTGGGACACCAGCATTCGTGCTGTAGGACGAAGAGGCACGCCCATTCAGAACGACCTTCATTTTGCGGTTATTTAACCTTGATATCTCGAAAGCGTTTGACAGGGTTTAGCATGCTGGCCTTCTGCGCAAGCTCTACAGCTACGGTATTTCTGGGCGATTGTTTGATTTAATCTCATCTTTCCTATCAAGTCGTGAAATGCGTCTTTCAAGACTCTATCCTTGGCCCACGCTTTTTTTGCTCTTCTTTTTTGCCATATCTGGTTAGTTGTTCCTGCTATTCATAAAAAAGTTCTCGACAAAATCCAAATAACGATTTGCAATTTAATCAACCCTGACTTGGCAGCCCGCCTTCAGTCTTTTTCTCACCGACGTGACGTAGTTTCCCTCTTTTCTACAACTAATTCCATGCTAACCGCTCTGACAAGATTTTTTCTTCAGTATCCCGACGATATCAATTTACGCGTGCTACTAGATTGGTATCAAGTGTTCACCCTTTTACCGTTAAAATAATTAAATACTCTCGGCTCTTTTACTATAACAATCTCTTTTGTCGCACTTAATACCCGTGAAACTCCTTACCCTTTACTTGCTTCCCTAGTAGCTTCAAGATCCAAAAGTTCAAATGCAACGTCAATTGCCAGCTTCTGTATCCCTATATTCCATTCTTTTATTCTTTCTTCAACAGCACCCCCATTTCTTCCCTCTGAAACCCCAAGTAACCTCCCAGTAACATCCGGTTCCGTCATGGTGTGGGTGATAGGATTCAAAAGCGTATTTTGTATTTATTTCAGAGATTAGTAACTTTCAGTATCTTATTATTTCTAACTATTGTTCTTATCTTGGTTGATATAGATGTTATTATAGAAACAACGTTTCACTATATACTCTCTGGTCATCATCAGGGGACCATTGGCTGATATAGATTATCTTATTGAGCATTGTGATATATTCTGTGAAATCAGATATTGTTCTTTCTTGTTGGATTTGGTGCGTCACTACCAGATCCAAGGATTGAACTCATGACCACTGGATGAT
This sequence comes from Ascarosepion bandense, assembly GCA_037127315.1. Lineage (NCBI taxonomy): Eukaryota > Metazoa > Mollusca > Cephalopoda > Sepiida > Sepiidae > Ascarosepion > Ascarosepion bandense. The sequence continues at coordinate 1,291,309 of JBBBDQ010001617.1, read as the reverse complement.
GCTAACACATGTATACCCAACTACTATATCCTCTACGCCACCATCGACTTTAGCAGTGTATTTTATATTCAGTGTCGAATATATATATATATATAATCTCAGCTATTGGGCGCGTGTATAATTATAATGTACACGCTAAAAACGCTGCCTTCTTCTGAGCGCCCATAGCTCAGAGGTAGTTTCGCCGACTGACGCCAATTTGTTCGGTTTTCAATCATGGGTAAAAAGCAATCGGATGTCTAACTGTACTGATGAGCTGTGATACAGCGAAACAGATCTGTCTACAGATGACTATATATATATATATATATTGTTGTGGGGCGTTACCCACTTATCTATGGACACTTCCTACCAGTATATTAACTGAGAGTTAATCACTCTCGTGGTTTCAGTTCAGCTCAGCAAAGTCTGTCTGTCTGTCAGTCACTAATAAGCCAAGCTTATTTTTACTCTGTTCTCTTGTATCTATTTTTGACTTAATATATATTGTTAATAATACCACTGTGTTTCGAGTTATCATTTAGTGGTTCCATCAGGGGTCCACATCATATATATAATATATTATTATTATTATTATTATTATTATTATTATTATTATTATTATTATTATTATTAGCATACGGCAACTTAGTAGCTATAACTTTTCGGTGTTTGTCTGATGATAGTCTATTAAACACCGGAACTTTATAGCGTTTAAGTTGCAGTATGCTAGAATAATAATAATAATAATAATAATAATAATAATAATAATAATAATAATAATAACTATAAATCTATGCTCTGCTTTTGTACTGATCACTTTTAAAAGTAATTATCTAACTGTGGAATGTACTTTTATTACTATTAAACACTTATATATATATATATATATATATATATATATATATATATATATATAAACGTATTTATAAATGGAACCTTGTCTCTGTGTGTGTGTGTGTGTGTGTGTGTGTGTGTGTGTGTGTGTGTGTGTGTGTGTGTGTGTGTGTGTGTCCGTTACCTATAGACACCGAAAAGGCTAAACCGATTTTCTTCAAAATTTATACAGTTGTACTATAAGCATCTGCGAGTGTTCTTAGCCAGGTTTTGTGTCGCGGTACCCTCGAAAAATATCGATAATCGAAAAAATCGGGTTAAAGAAGGAGAGGTCCGATTTTAATCAAATTTGAAAAAAAAATCTGAAAAAATACAGACATACAGGCAGCCCTCTTATTTCAGTTTTTGCTTCGGTTTTGGCTCTAAGTTGGTATAATTGTAGTTCTTAGTCTCAGCCATGATACCATTTACTCAAAGGAATTATTTAGCCTTCAAAATCCAGTTTACGATGAAAACACTTATTTGATATCGATACCAGGAAATCAAAATTTTTCTTTCAGTCTACGGTTTTGTTTTAACTGGAAACAACTATTGCTTTTTAGTCTTTTGTGCCAACGTGCAAAGAGTCTGAGCTCCAGGACCATGGATTAGTTTTAAAGCTTTCATTACACTCGAACAACGGCGGTCTATACTGCTAGTGTGTTCAGAAATACAAACAGAATAATAATATTAAAAAATTACCAGTTCGACAAGCTAAACTTATGTAAATAAAATAATGATAATAATCTAAACAAATAGCCAGTACAATAAGCTAAATTTTAAAGATATAAGTGGATTTACTCATAAGTACAAGAAAATAATAATAGTCATTAAAAAATTACCAGTTCAATCAGCTTAATTTTTTTAATTATAAGGGGATTATTATAAGTACAAATATAATTATAATGGTAATTTAAGCAAATAGCCAGTTCAATAAGCTAACTTTTTTAAACTTATACGGGATTTGTTCATAAATACAAATAAAATAATTATGGTAGTTAAAAAAAGTCGGTTCTCTGTGTGGGGCCCGGAAGTATTTTCCGTCTAAATCTATCCTGCACATATATAAATCTACCATCCGCCCGTGCATTGAATACTGCTGCCATATCTGGTCGGGTGCCCCTGCTATTCTCCTCGGGCTTCTCGATAAGGTTCAGAGGAGGGTCTGTAATGTGATAGATACCGACTTGGCAGACCGCCTGCAGTCTCTCTCCCACCGGCGTGACGTGGCTTCCCTGTGTCTCTTCTATAAATACTTTCACGGCTTCTGCTCCGATGAACCTAGATCACTGGTGCCCCCTAAATACGAATTTGCACGAGATACTAGATTAGCAACTAGATCCCACCCTTTTACAGTGAAACTGATAAAATGCAACCGCAACTTCTACTCCAACAGTTTCTTTCCTCGCACTTCCCGACTGTGGAATTCCCTTCCACACGATTGCTTCCCCGATGGCTACAATCTCCAGGAGTTTAAATGTAAGGTCAATAGACACCTCCTAACACACTAACCTGCTCCCATTCTATCAAACACTCTTCCCATCTGCCCAACCCTCATCCTCGGTATCCTTACTCATCTGTCACCTTCCTTCTGACATTCCCTATGTCTATCCACTCCTTCTCTTTACCTTCCCCTATGTAGCCCCATGCGCAATAGTGGCAGTGGAATGCCTTGCCTGGGGTGAGATGATTAAAAAAAAAAAAAAAATTACCAGTTCAATAAGTTTAATTTTTTTTTTAATTATAAGGGGATTATTATAAGTATAAATATAATTATAATGGTAATTTAAACAAATAGCCAGTTCAATAAGCTATTTTTTAAAAACTTATACAGGATTTGTTCATAAATACAAATAAAATAATTATGGTAGTTAAAAAAATGCCAGTTCAATAAGCTGAAACTTTTATTCAAATTATAAGTGGATTATTTCATAGGTACAAATAAGAATGTAATAGTAACTAAAAACAAATTCCCGTTCAATATGCTAAAATTATTTAAGTAATGAAATGTGTAAATATATTGAAAGAAATTAAAGAAATTAGTTATTTCTTTATGATGAGTCAATAAGTCAATTTTGGGAATTTTAATATATAGATTTTTTCTTGTCAGCAAAGGAAATACATTTCATGTAAAGATTTGCAATATCCTAGATTTTTTTTCATTTTAGGTGTTTTAGTTGCATCTTTCAATTCCCAGTAGAATTTAGAGAGAGTAGTAGAATTTCTATATGCTTTAGTATTGAAAGAAAAGTAATCCTAGTAAAATCGAGACTTAAAATTGCTTTTAGTACATCCGATATAAAATTTGGTGATATTAGGATTTTCATTGGTTGTGCTAATAGCTTGGTGTACAGTGGAATTTATAAGGCATTTTCTTTTGCATAGGACATAAGTTAGGTTTATGACAGTCGTAGGAACTTTTGTTATTATCATTATTTATGGTACGTTGGTTATAATAAATACAATAATGTTGTTTTAGAATTTTATTATTGTGTTTTTGTATTATCATATCGATATTATTAGAGCAGCGAAACTAAGTTCCAGTGTACTTTTACTAAAATTTTTGCTAAGTGTATTATTAGTTGGGATGTGTTTTTGAACTAGACTAAGGAATTTACTGACAAACTTGGCACTGACCATTTGGTTAAATGGTGATGTGTACCAAATTATTTTTCTATTTCGAATATGTTATGATTAATTTGCTTATTATATTTTATATCCTCGCAATTATAATCGCTATTTTTAGGGATGAATTATAGTCATGGCTATGTTGACAGAAAATATATTCAGTGAAGGAATTATTGTTAATTCTATTTCCTATTCGATCGGGTTTCAATCATGGGTAAAAAGCAAGCGAAACAGATCTGTCTGCAGATGACTATATATATATATATATATATATTGTTGTGGGGCGTTACCCACTTATCTATGGACACTTCCTACCAGTATATTAACTGAGAGTTAATCACTCTCTTGGTTTCAGTTCAGCTCAGCAAAGTCTGTCTGTCAGTCACGAGTAAGCCAAGCTTATTTTTACTTTTGTATCTATTTTTTTTCTTTTTCTCTTGTATCTATTTTGACTTAATATATATTGTTAATAATACCACTGTGTTTCGAGTTATCATTTAGTGGTTCCATCAGGGGTCCACATCATATATATATAGTACTAGTTGTTACAATGGTTTATAAATTCATAGTATCTCTACACAAAAACTTTCACGTTTCGAAGCTGCTATGTGCGCTTGTCATCGGGTGAAGAATTGAAATTCTTCCTGATGACAAGCGCGCATAGCCGCTTCGAAATGCGAAAATTCTTGTGTAGTGATACTATGAATTTATAAATCATTGTAACAACCATTACAATATAACGCTCTACGTTGTATCGAGCACTCTTTATAAAAGTAAATGCATGAACAACAGGTAAAAAAAACCTACGACTTCCACAACTTTGTACAATATATATATATATATATATATATATATATATATATATATATATATATATTGTCATCCGCAGGCAGATCTGTTTCGCTGTATCACAGCTCATCAGTACGGTTAGACTCCGATTGCTTTTTAACCCAGGATTGAAACCCGACCGAATTGGCGTCAGTCGGCCATTCTACCTCTGGGCTATGGGTGTTTGGTGGAAGAAGGCAGACTTTTTAGCGCATATATTATTATTATACGCGCCAATAGCTTGAGTGCTGTAATTCATTTTACTGAATGAGCGATATATATATATATAGAAAGTGAGAGAGAGAGAGAGAGAAAGACAGATATCTTTCTTATATATATATATATATATATATATATTATCCAGATTTTTGCATTGATATTGGAGCGTTTGATTCCACGGAGGTCGGTGGATTTGTCAGCATTTTGTTATTATAGAGACCTAGATATATCTTTGAAATAAAAACACTACTTTATAAAGAAACCATAGAATAATTTTTCTACGAAAGACAAGCCCACAACAGACTGATCAACTAAGAAAAAAATTTATTAATTTTTTTAAATATTACGAACTGAAAATCACTACCACCACTAACGCTAAAGTGATCAACATCTTTGATGTAAACTTTGATCTAAATAATGTCCTGTACAAACCATTCACTAAGAATTCTACAATCACAAATACCTCCACAAAGACTATAACCACTATCATATAATACTGGACAATATTCATAAATCTATTTAACTTCTAACTCTAGTAATAAAGTAGATTTGATAAGAGTAAAAATAGAGATATTAGGACCAGGACCTAAACTAAAAGCAAACACAATGTAAGTTTAAAATTCTCTGAGAAAATCAAAGAAAACAAACATATACTTAAATCACACAAACGTAACATCTTAGATAGATTTTTGTTTTAGGTCCCGAAGGCTTTTCCCCCTTTCAAATTTATCCAATTATTTCTGTGCAAATGTATATGCTGAACTCAAATCAACAATTAGTAATTGAAGAAATTTATCTTTATTGATCTGAACGACCAGAAAAAAAATCGAACTACATCTCGCTCATTTTGTCTCCCGTAACTCTAACACAGTCATGTAATTCACTGCTGAATGACTTTCGGCGGAGGGCAAGAAATTTCGACCTATTTTCGGCCTATTTACTTCCTTTACTGAAATTACCGCCTATTTACTTCCTGTAATGAAAGTAATACGCGTAGAAAAAAATCGCGTATTACTTTCATTACAGGAAGTAAATAGGCGGAAATTTCAGTAACAGAAGTAAATTGGCTGAAATTTGTTGCCTACGCCGAAAGTCATTCTGCAGTTAATTACATGACTTCGTGAGAGTTATGGGAGACAAAAAGTGCGAGATGAAGTTCGACTTTTTTCTGGTCGTTAAGATCAATAAAGGTAAATTTCTTCAATAACTAATTTTTGATTTGAGTTTAACATATTCATATGCACAGAAATAATGCTATTTTGGATAGATTTGAAGTGGGTTTTCCTTCGGGAACTAAATCGAAAATTTACCTCATCTTATGATTTAACTCCCGTTTTAGACTTAACTTCAAAACAAATACTGGTAAAAACTTTTCTAAATTTAATCCACAAACCTTTCAACCGTTCAATAAAAACAGTGTTAAGCCTAGTTATAGCAACATCAAGAATTTCGGTAAATATATCTCACTACATATCAGTATGATATTAACAAATATACAGGAATAGAAGTAACACTACTATGAAAAGTAACCCTGCCAAAAATAATTGTAACTGCCGAAAAACACACTCTGTCCGCTTAACGGTCAAATGTAAAAAGCCAGCTTCCATTCTGAAGGCGTCGCTAAGTCTTATTTTGGTTCAGCTTAAAGCAAACGGAAACATTGATTTTATAATCATAAATTGACTTTAAATAATAATAAATTCAAGAATAGCATTGTGCGCTCTAAATAGTTTTGGCAATTAAAAAACAACAACAAAAGCCCAATTAGGACCCGGGACATCATCGCGAAAACCAAATATTATAATGAAACAGGAAATGTAACTTATGCCTTTTCAGTTTAAATCCCGCTTTCAACTTAAATCCCGCTCGTCCCCCTGGTTCTCGCCTGCTTGCTCAGCCCACCGGAATCATATCTTCCCTCTCTATCGAAGCCACGCGTCGGACCAGAACAGGCGCCTTTTTGCCTCAGCTCATTATAAGTGTAAAAAGATACTTAACGAAGCTAAGATGTTGTTTGCTGCTAGAATGAAGAAACGCATAGCATCCTGTAAGTTCGGTGCCAAAGACTACTGGCGACACTGTAAAAGCGTGCTTAACAAGAGTAAGACCTCAGTACCTACCCCTAATCAATGAATTTCAGGTCTTCACCTCCTCAGCGGACAAAGCTGAATGCTTTGCTCGCAGATTCTCCACCAATTCGAGACTGGATTCGTCTGGAGTATCTACACCCGACTTCCCACCTAGAACCGAGGTTCAACTAAATGACGTCCACATTACACTCTCGCTGGTCTCTAACATAATCTCAAAAGCGAGCGAAGGGGACGGAATCCCAATCATAGTCTTGAAGAAATGTGCCCCTGAACTCTCCTCTGTCCTCTCTAAGCTCTACAACCTATGCCTATCTGCTTCCTGCTTTCCTGCCTGTTGGAAGTCTTCCTCTGTAGTTCCTATATTTAAGAATACTGGAGAACACTCGGACCCCGCAAATTACCGCCCTATCAGCCTTCTTCCGATCTTTGGCAAAGTGTTCGAAGCCATTATCAACGCCGAGGTGGTTCAGCATCTCACAGCACACAGGCTCCTCTCGGACAAGCAGTATGGTTTCCGCTTCACCAGGTCTACTGTTGATATGCTAACGACCATCACCGAGTATATATACCAGGATCTCGACAAGAATGGCGAAGCCCAAACCGTTGCCTTGGATATATCTAAAGCGTTCGACAGAGATTGGCATGCTGGACTTCTATGCAAACTGCGGATCTATGGTATAACTGGACATTTGTTGGACCTAATCCAGTCATTCCTCTCTAACCGCACATTGAAGGTGGTATTAAACGGACCTGCCTCCCAGAACTACCATACAAACGCGAGTGTCCCTCAAGGCTCTATCCTAGGTCCTACGCTCTTTCTGATCTGCATCAATGATCTCCCTGATGCCATAACATTCAAAATAGGCATGTACGCCGATGACACCACAGTTTACTCTCGCCTCGATCAAAAATCTGGTCTAGGCGACAAAGTGAACCTCGCTGTCGAACTTGAAAAGGACCTCCAATCCGTAGTGGACTGGGGTAAGAAATGGCTCGTAAATTTCAATTCTTCCAAAACGAACCTGCTATCAATTAACCATCATAGACAACCGCACCTACCTCCCATTAGCATTAGCTTGCCTTCCAGAGAGTAAAACGCTACGCCTGCTTGGCCTCACACTCTCAGCAGACCTCAACTGGAATGACTATATCGAATCCATTGCTAAATCCGCTGCTATGAAAGTCGGTTCTCTGTGCAGGGCCCGGAAGTTTTTTTCCGTCTGAATCTATCTTGCACATATATAAATCTACCATCCTCCCGTGTATTGAATACTGCTGCCACATCTGGTCGGGCGCCCCTGCTATTCTCCTCGGAGTTCTTCACAAAATACAACGGAGAATCTGTAATGTGATCGATACCGACTTAGCTGACCGACTGCAGTCACTCTCTCACCGGCATGACGTGGCTTCCCTGTGTCTCTTCTATAAATACTTTGACGGCTTCTGCTCCGATGAACCTAGATCACTGGTGCCCCCTAGGTACGAATTTTCACGAGATACTAGATTAGCAACTAGGTCCCACCCTTTTACAATGAAACCGATAAAATGTAACCGCAATTTCTACTCCAACAGTTTCTTTTCTCGCACTTTCCGCCTGTGAAATTCCCTTCCACATACTTGCTTCCTCGACAGCTACAATCTCCAGGAGTTTAAATGTAAGGTCAATAGACACCTCCTAACACACTAACTCGCACCCATTCTCTCAAACACTCTTCCTATGTACCTCCTTACTCGTCTATCACCCTCCTTCTGACATTTCCTATATCTAATCGCTCTCTCAGCATCTTCCTTTATGTAACCCCCTGCGCTATTGTGATAGTGGAATGCCATGCTTGGGGTGAAATGATTAAAAAAAAACCCAAAAAAAAAACATGCAAACATAGAAATAAATATCTGATTAAATATTTAGAATCTAACTTGACCAATTTTTCTTTACTTTATAATTTTCTTATTTATTATCTTACATTTTCTTTTATTATTTTTATATATGCATGTATTCTACATTTGGGCAGCAACCTCTCTTTTATGCAGGTTTCATTAAAAATGACAGGAGATGTGATGGTTAACTTCATTACAAAGACAACTGAAATCGAAATTTTAAACCAGTCATTATGCCAACTGGGAAATTATAACGTAATATAAATAAACCTCAGAGATCTCCTTAAGGCTGGACGTCAACAACTAAAAAACAATCCCAGCATTGCCATTCGACGAACTGATAAATCTAACATTTATGTAATTTTTGGATCAACCTCGGGTCATTTATTGCCAACTATTTATTTATTGCTGGTAATACCTTTTTCTTTCAGCAATTTATTGTTGTTTTTTTTTATAAGTTTTGTGTCTAGTAATACTTTTTTTTCGAGTATGAAGATTCATTGGGATTTGTTTTTCAGGTCAGGGTCTCCAAATCCTACCCTTGTTATTTCACCCATAACTGGAGGGAAAGGACGGATTAATACCTTTCCCAAGGGTACCAGTGCTTAAGTGAATGCAGGGATTTCAACTGGAATTCGAACACGGCTTACCGATTTCTCTTTCCGAGACGATATCCACTGCACCACAACGCACATCCGTCACTAAACGCTTACAGCACCTGGTATTCCCACGCGGTCACCCATCTAAGTACTGACCAGGCTCAACGTTGCTTAACTTCGGTGATCGAGCGAGAACCGGTGTATTCAACGTGATATGGCCGTAAGACCCAGATTAATTACATTACCACAAAAAATGACAACATTTCCTCATGTTGTGGAGTAGTTTTCGCACTGAAATTTATAATCGTGCTATGTCGGTTGCTAATCGACTTTTAGGAACTTGGTAATCTTCCACTGAAAGCTGACTCCTTTACTGCCGACTAATATCAAGTTCCTAGTAGTTCTACTGAACTCCAATAGAACTCTTAAGAACTCCTATGAACTTTCCAAGAACTCCTAAGAACTTCTCCAGAACTTCCTGTTAATTCTTATTAATATAGAAGGGAGATTCCATTATCTGAGGAATAGGTGTGTTTTCCTATAACACGTTAAAATACACAAACCGAGATACCCTTTACGATCCATAATCTCTCAGATCTCTACCTCTGTATACCAACTGTCTAAATTCCTGAATAAAACTATCACGCCATACATACCTACCAATTACAGCATCAAGTCAACACCCAACCTTCAAATTCTTAATTCCACAACCCCAAGCTGAGGCATACTCGTGTTCCTCGATTTTGAAAATTTATTCACTCACGTCTCTGTTGTCCAAACCATCGACATAATCATTAAATCTGTATATAGACATACTTCAGCACCATCACCAGCTATAAATCCTCATACTCTAAAAAATCTATTGCTTGCATGCACGAATTATACTTTTTTTTACGACCATAAAGGCCGTATTTACACACAAACTAATGAAGTCAGAATGGGAAACCCTCTTGGTCTATACTTTTCTAAATTTTACATGTCCGATATAGAAAACAGTTTTATTTAAGAAATTACTAAACCCATATTATACGTCCGCTGCGGAGATGATATTTTTGCTCAGAACAAAAACGAAATCGATAATCTCAAATCTGAATCTGAAAAAAATAACCATCCTCAACTTCGTATGTGAGATTAACATAAAAAATAAACACCCGTTCTTAGACGTCCTCGTGGAGTCTCGTACGAATTTCATTCAATAAACAAGGTGAATTTTTCGGTATACGGACTTCTAATACAGATAGAAGCTTATTTTTTGATGTTTTTCCTTTACTTCTTTTTCAGTTTTAATTTATTTGTGCAGATTGAAAAGAAAACTTTGAGAGTTTTGGAGATTAACAAGATGGTCGACCAAAAAGCATGCTCCAGGATTGAACAGAGGTCAGTTATCAAATTTTTGGTTGCAGAAGGGTGCAAACCAGTTAAAATAGTGCCACATGTTTCACCCAAATAAATGTCTACAAGTGAGCTAAATTGTTTAAAGAAAGACGGAGCAATGTTGAGAATGAAGACAGGCCTGGGAGGCCTACAGAAGTTAGGTCTCCTGAGGTGATCGAATCAGTCAATGACCTCATTCAGTCTGACAGAAAGGTGACACTGGATGTATTGCAAGGACTTTGATCCTATCTGTTGGGACAACACACAAAATAGTCCATGATGACCTTGCCTACTGGAGGATCAGCTGCCGGTGGGTGCCAAAGATGCTTACTGCAGAGCAGAAACAACGAGCTGGGCTGGGAACTGCTCCCTCATCCCCCTTACAGCCCAGACCTTGCCCCTTCAAAGTTTCACCTGTTTGGTCCCTTAAAAACGTTCACGAAAGGCACGAAGTTGAAAGTAACGATGAAGTCAAAAGTGCTGTGAGCGACTGACTGAGACATCAGCCTACAGATTTTTACGCTGAGGAAATACGGAACCTATGCACAGATGGGAAAAGTGTGTGTTTCTATCTGTATTAGAGGCCTTATGCCGAAAAGTTCACCTTATTTATTGAATGAAACTCGTAGAAGTCCTTATACCGAAAAGTTCACCTTATTTATTGAATGAAACTCGTAGAAGTCCTTATACCAAAACATTCACCTTATGAATATCAATATATATATTTATATATATAAATATACTCACACATACATATAATTACTATCTATCTATCTATCTATCTATCTATATATATATATATATATATATATATATATATAAATTTTTAACTGAGCTGTAATATATCAAGCTTTTCATTATGAATGAATACAAGATGTAAGAAAAGTTACAGTTTATATCCCCACGCGGTTACCATGTCATTTGGCTCATTGTTTAATAAAATAGAATAGGTTCAGGTGTGATATGAGAAGATTTATCGAGAATAAAAATTCCTGGGCTAGGGACTTACCTTCACATAATTTAAGAGATTTATTTTATAAACCTAATCTGAGGCAAGGTCATGATTATAGTGATTGTCATGGTGATAGTTGTCGTTTCCTCATAACGAAATGTTCAACATTTATTTTCCATTTGCATGAAAAATATTTCCCTTAAAGCAATTTTTTCAGGGAAACAGGTTTCTTGTTTTTACTATTATTGACCTTTCCACTATTGGTGGAAGTTTTCTTGCTAGCCTTTTGTTTGAAGTATTATATTAAAGTCCTTATCTAGATTATTAAATTATTTTATCCTAAAAGTAATTTGTACTGTCAATTTTAGTTATTGCAGGTGTTGGAAGTCTTCAAGTGATTGAATCGTTTTCTACGGTTTATCAAGAATTTTCAGGGTATCTAAAGCCAGAAAATATTTTTAGATTGTAAGAATTTTCTTTCTGGGAAATAATAATTGTTTAGTGAGACAAGTTTTACTAATTAAGAAGCGGATTCATTCCTTTCTTCAGGACATTTGTGCTTAAAATTGTTTGTTTATGATTATGTAAGGCCAGTTCAAGAGATCTGTTAAAAATGGTCCACTTGGAGAGATACAGTGTTTATTCGCTCGGAGATATTTTTAATCACTGATTTAAGTAAACGATTGTATACAATTGGCAGATAAGACACTTCTGAGTGAGTTAGACGACTGACGAGGCTGCTTAATAAGATGATTTGAGTCCTTAGCTTAATCTTGTGGGGTTGTGCAAGACTACCCCTTTCTTTACCTACTTATCATGACAGTAATGCGATACCAGAATTCAGAGGACGAGCTTGATATCGTTTCAGCTTAATTCTGGCTAAAATAATGCCACAAACGAAGAGCACATAGTGAGGACCGATATCACTACGCTAACAATGTTCTGGCTTTCTTACCATAATCTTACGTTGTTAAGCGCTGATTTTTTTTTATTAAGAATCACTTAATCTGATAATAACAAAAATTGTAGGTCACATGGTGAGAATCAAAATCTCTATAGTAATAAATATTATTTCTAACCGTAGTTCCACGAATAGAGTATTAGCTAGAGGTAAAAAAGATGTATTATATTATTACGTAGTAATTAGTGGGGCATCAGTTTATTACTTCATAACAACATAAAACTGATCCCCCACTTTATGACCAGTGGCAGCCATAATCATGATTCCGACTATTCAGTCAGTCAGTTAAGTGCTATACATGATACACGCCTAGGCGATCATATCTCTTTCAAGACTTTACTGACTGAGCAGAAGTTTTTTTTTCCCGCAGTAGGTTGCCATTACTTTCTGCGGTAGACTGGTTGCCAACCCAGGCTATAGAACCCAATCTGTCCTGCTATTTGACCAATAGCTAGAGGGAAGAGACGGATTATTACCTTTCTAAGGGGCATTTGCACGTAAGTAAATGCAAAGAATTCAACTGGAATTCAAACTTGACTAATTAATCAGAAAAAATCGCCAGAGTTCAGGATTATACTTCCTTGCAGGTATACCATCAAGTCCACAAGCCTTGTAGGGAGATAATAGCAGAAACCATGAACGGAGTTATGTGGATACTACTAAGTCGAGATACCGTTCTCAGGAGAAAATCATACTAATATAACATTGAAGAGTTGAGAGTGGAGATGGAAGAGAATTTACAAGCAAAGTAATCTGGCGGATGCATAGTAAACAGTTCTCCTTTGACTCAGTTCAAATGTAATAAATTTACTTTTCAGCAACAAAATCAAAAACGAAAAATATATTGGCCAAAAATGTACGAATTCTGTTTTCGGTTTAAGAACCATAAATTGACATAAACAACCATAAAAGAAACTATCAAAGACAACAACATCAATTTTCTTGTAGTGCCATACATGATACACGCTTTGGGCGATCATGTCTCGAAAGGTAATATATAATAACTGCACTGTCTCAAGACATTATGATTTAACAGAAAATATGCTTCTAGATGTGAGTGAAGAAGATGCATTAAAAGGCATTTCAAGTGCTAAACGTGCATTAAGAACAGGCACTGCACATTGGCAGCTACTTGAAAATAATCTAATAAACATGATGTGTGAACATCAAAAAATGGTTATGTAATGACAATAATATATGTATTTTTGCATTTAAATGGGCTAAATATAACCAAGATTTTGGCAAAGGATTTAAGGCCACTGCATCTTGGTGTCCTAAGTTCGTGGAAAGAAATCATCTGGTCAGTCAGTTAAGTGCCATTCGTGATACACGCTTTGGGCGATCATGTCTTAAAAGAGACATAACTGACCGGGAAGAAGATTATCCCGCAGTAGGTTGCCATTGCTTTCTGCGGTAGACTGGTTGCCAGCCAAGGCTATAGAACCCAATCTGTTCTATTATTTAACCCATAACTGGAGGGAAGAGACGGATTAATACCTTACCCAAGGGTATTTGTGCGTAAGTGAATGCGAGAAATTCAATGACGTTCGATGAGTCCTATTTTGTTTTCAATTAAACGCAAAGAAAAACACCGAATGTCAGAATTAAAATATTTTTTAAGATCTCTAACAACGAAGATCAGCTCTAAAACAGAGAATGGTTTAAAGCGGAAAACTGGCGCCTCATAACCGGCTGTATCGTGTAGACAGAGCTAGACAGTCCAGAATGTTAATTAGGGGAATAAACATTTTAATATCAAAGCATGTAAATATTAATATCCAAGCATAGAAACAAGCGGGAGCGAACCATAAAGGCGGTTGACTGTCAAAACAGAAACATTTCCGGTTACTCTTGCAGCCATTAATGGGTTAATCGTAGATAGTTCTTCTTTTTTTTTTCTTTTGACATCCAACCTTGAATAGAATGGTGAAATTTCACCTTTTTTATTTGAGCAGATGAAAATGATCCAGGGTGTCCAGTTAGCTGTAACTGTTGATGGAAGCATCTAATAATATTCTTGAAATATAATCATTCGCGGAAAGAATAAACACCAGGGAATTTTCTTGATATTGATCGACAAAGCAAATTGTCGTCATAAACTTCCTTATCGCGAGGATAAAACGCCATTACCCAAAAGAAATCAATTAGTTATGAAATAGCAATTTAATCGACAATGATATCTTAAATTCTTTGTGGTGTAGTGGATATCGGCTCGGAAAGAGAAATCAGGGAGCCGAGTTCGAGTTTCAGTTGAATTCTTTGCATTCACTTACCCGCAAATATCCTTGTGAGAGGTATTAATCCGTCTCTTCCCTTCAGTTATTGGTAAAAAAAAAAAAAAGGACAGATTGGTTACTATAGCCTTGGTTTGCAACCGGTCTACCGCAGAAAGTAATGACAACCTACTGTGGGAAGATCTTCTGCCCAGTCAGTCATGACACTTTCGAAACATGATCGCCCAAACATGTATCACGTATGGCACTTAACTGACTGACTGTTCGTGATAAGTACCTTGAAGGACAATACACGAAGTTAATTTGATTCTCTGTTGAGATTTACACATACACACACATACGCCTAGATATACACATACAGTAAATAAAGATTGTCCCCATATGCTTCCTATGATAAATATAATAGACAGGGGAAAGTAATTAAAGATTAAAAAAGAACAAAAATATCATTTTTGATAATAAAAATAATAATATTTATTGTATTTTAGTTGATCTTTTGACCAAATGTAACCGGAAATGTGTCTGTTTTGACATGATGAGAAAGATTTTAAAAGTCAGAATTTTCTGACACCCCTGCGCCCTTTATCTTCTTTTTATAATTCGGTCACCATTGAGCTAAGTTCATCGCCATTGAGCTAAGTTCATCGCCATTGAGCTAAGTTCATCGGAGCAGAAGCTGTGAAAGTATTTGTAGAAGAAACACAGTAAAGCCAGGTGAGAAAATGACTGTATCCGAGCTGCTAAGTCGGAATCTATCACATTACAGATTCTCCGTTGGATTCTGTCAAAAACACCTAGATGGATAGCAGAAACACCCGACCAGATATGGCAGCAGTATTCAATGCACGGGGAGCCGAGTTCGAATTCCAGCCGAATTCATTGCAGTCACTTACGCGCAAATACCCTTGGGAAAGGTATTAATCCGTCTCTTCCTTCCAGTTATGGGTTAAATAACAGGACAGATTGGGTTCTATAGCCTTGGTCGGCAAACAGTCTACCGCAGAAATCAATGGCAACCTACTGCGGGATAATCTTCTGCCCAGTCAGTCATGTCTCTTTCGAGACATGATCGCCCAAGCGTGTATCACGTATGGCACTTAACTGACTGACTGACCAAGAGAAAATGTTTTAAGAGCGGCAAGAGACAGAGAAGTGGAGGTCTATGATCCCCTACGGAGAACTGTGGACTTTAAACCTGTTTGTTCTCTTTATATATATATATATATATATATATATATATATATATATATATATATAATATTTATTTAGAAATGATAATATAAATATGTTATGATATCACCACAAAAGTAGATATTTTGTTTCGACACTACTTGTGTCTTATCAAGTGATGAGTTTTATTTCAAGCTGAAGAATTTTAAAAGGTTAAAAACTAACCCAACCCCCTTAATCAGGGAGGCATTGTTACATAGGTCGTATGGACCAATCAAAATAAAGTAATTTCTAATCTAAAGAATATGAGAACAGACTTTAAAAAAAATTTTGGTGGCATTAATATTAATATTTGATTAAATTGAGATCAGCATTATTAATCGACTATTAGATTCATTTCATTTTTATTGTGAATTTTAAATTCTAAGTTTAACTAATCATTAGATTTAGATTAAAGTTATTCAGATATTAAACGATGACATGAACGCACACATACACACCTACAAACATCCACACATGGACAAATAGACAAGTATACACACATACACTGGCATATAGAAACATATACAGATTAATATACGCACTCGTATATGCAGACACAAATTTTAAAATTTTGCTTTTCTCGACGTGTCAATTTATCTGTTAAATTTTAAAGCCAGGTTTGGGAAACAACTGTAAAGGCTAAAGTATTGGATACATGTAAGAGCAAATTCGTAAAATGAAAGAACCTTGAATGAATGAGGTCAAGACAGACACAATCATATTTCCGTGCATGAACAAATAAACATAATTAGATATATACTCACGCTAAAACACAAACTAAAAACAAAAACTTACGATAGTAAAAACTCCACAGAACATATACAAAATAAAATATATAACCACATACATGAAAATACTTACACAAAACTTCTGGCATAAACATACACAAATAAGCGCAGAAATATTCCCACAGAAGCATATATATATATATATTGAGCACTCTGGAAGAATGGGAGACTTTGAAAACAGTAGCTACTCCGGCATATACGCATTGCTCATTCAATAATGAATTAGAGCACTCTGGCTATTGGGCGTGTATAATGATATACGCGCAAAAAGTCTGCCTTCTTCTATCGAACGCTCGTACCCCCAGAGGTAGAATCGCCGACTGACGCCAATTCGGTCGGGTTTCGAGCCTGGGTTATGTAGTAATCGGAGTCTAACCGTATTGATGAGCTGTGATACAGCGAAACAGATCTGTCTGCGGATGACAATAATATATATATATATATATATATATATATTGCAAAAACAATAGACATAATGCCAGAAGATCCAACACTATAGACAATGAAAAAATTCCGAAGAAAGAAAAAAGGCAGACTAAAAGACAAACACTTACCAACGCAGTAAAGTGCTAAACGTTCAGATTATTTAAACAGAGCAAAAAATGTTTCACAACCTCAACACCAAACAAAAGACCAGACAATGTTCGTACACGAGTTTTACATTCTCGCCTATAACACAATCTATATATATACATAGCGACTCAGACTGACACCAAATCTGTCGAGAAGCAAGTGGATGTCTATCCACATTAATGAGCTGTGATACAGCGAAGCAGATTTGCATGTAGATGACGAATATATATATATATATATATATATATATATATATATATGTGTGTGTGTGTGTGTGTGTGTATGTGTATATATATATATATATATATATATATATATAAGATAAAAGAAAAGAAAAATGAAAAAAAATGAAGAATTAAAATTTTCATTTTTATTTAAAAATTAGGAAGTAAAATTTTTATTTTTATTTAAATATTAAAAAGTAAAATTTTTATTTTTATTTAAAATTTTAATTTTCCTTACATATTTTAATATTTGAATATTTAATTTTTTAAGACTTATGATTTACGCCCCTTTGATTTATATTTATCTGTGTGTTCGTATGCAATTGTGTGTGCATTTTCTAATGAATTAAATTTTTTTAATAAACGTTATTTATCATTATTATAACGAAGGTTGCTTATCTTTAATATTGATTTACTGGATATTTTTCCATAAGATATTCACATAAACCTATTTTTTTTAGTAATACATGCACCTCTTTAGAATGTGGTTAGGCCAAACCAGTGTCTGACTTTTTCTACGGACATGAACATTTCGTCTAGATCGTAATTTGGATAAACATGTCAGTAATACTTCTTTGTAATTTGGGAAGTTTCAAAAAGCTGCTAAGAATTGTCATATTGTTCCAGAAGCAATTGGACAGGTTAGAGAATATCAGGTTTTATTAAATCTTAATAATAATTTAATGAATTTATTTCAGGTTTGAATCACCCCGGAATCTTTTATGAACACATTATATGGCTTTTAATAATTATATGGCTTTTAATAATTATATGGCTTTTAATAATTATTTTTAATCGGTTCTTTCTTTCTTTCTTTCTTTTTTTTCTCAACATTTAATTAGTTTCCATCAATTTTTTCACTAATTTCATCTTAATTATTTCCTGATTTATATCGTCATTAGGCATACGCATTCAATAAACCATTGAAACAAGGTTACCACTCTAATATAAACTAAAAAATCTAAAATAAAATGGAGAAATTAATTTTCAATAATAAATCGTTATAATTTTAATACTTTGCGTTAAATATCTATCGAAAATAATCAGGCCGGTAGAAATAAATATATAGATATACTGTTTGATTAAAAACAGAATATCTACTCAAATACGAGTATCAATTAAAAGCAATGTTCAAACAAATAAATGAAATACGTTGGTTGTTAAAACCATTTCGTTAATCTTTTCCGGAATCCATAAAAAGAAAAAAAAGACACGAGAAAAAGAAGAAAAGCAACCCAAATTTATTTACAAAGATAAAAAGACACATACAATTACTTAACAAAAATGATAAAATAAAATAAATCTTAAAGACAACTAATTATAATTAAAAGCAAAAACCAACCCCAAAATTTAGAAAACATATAAGCCTAATCAAAATTTGAGTGACAAACAACACAGGGGATCACAAAATGCAACGAAAAGAATGTCAGTTATGCATAATAATAATAGAAGGAAACCACTTCAAGTTCGAAAACACATCTACATTCGAAATAAAAACAAATTGAGATGCAACTCTAAAAACGTAATTTATGCCCTGAAAAGCGATAAATGCGCAAAAATATACGTGAGGGCGATACAAAAACTGAATAAAAGAGTAGCTCTGCACAGAAGTAACATTAAACTGGCTAATAACAGAAAATTGTACGTTTCCCAACATTTACACGAATGTAGTGGGGGTAAATTTGAAGAAATGCCTACCTGCCTAAATGCAGATTATGACACGCTCTTGAAATATTCATAAAAAGATACAAGCCTTCCCTCAAAAAAACAACATGAAAAAACCACAGACACACAGACACACTAAATTTAAACGCGCTAAAAAAAATTTACAAACCATTTCAAAAAATAGTATTCCAAAAACAACAAAAATAACTAGATGACTCCTAGAATTGAATCAAAATCGCTAAAAACAATTTTAAGTATAAAGATGAAATCAAATTTCGCAAGTCATTGTAAAAAAAAAAACTGGTCAACGAAAGGTGAATAATTCCCAGAACGGAAGGGATTTAACGGACCAGTGTGAAAAATAACCCAACACGCACGCATATGAACTTTCTGACCTGTCACCGACCACTTATCTATATATACACGGTATTTTCGGCCGTCAGAAAAACAAACGGATCTCGATATGTAAAAAATGTCACAATTTCATTCGCCTAAAGAGAGTCAACTTTAGACTCGAAACACTTGTAACGACACAAATAGCATTATGGACACTTAACATATTATACAAAATGCAAGCAATATTATTAATAATAATAATGACAATAAATCTACACTTTAAACAAAACTTTCACGGCTTCTCACACTTTTTCTTACATATATATCTACATTAAACAATTTAAACCTGGTTTGAATACGATCAATTTTGATATTTCCAATAACGTACTCAAATGCCTGTAATCAGATCAGGGACCACAACGCCACTATTTTGTCACTGTCTTCGGCCATCCGCCACGGTAGGGATGGACTTGTATTTTCAAATTAATTCTCTTTATTATTAATAACTTAAATGTTCTATGTTTACTGTGTGTTAATATTTATTCTTTGATAATGGCTTATGTGAGCCGAAAGCTTAGACCCGATAAAAAAATCAACAATTACTGTGATTTTTTGTTGTTTTTCAACGATATCACCATCAAGTATATCAGACGGTACGAACGGATCCTACACAAAATTAATAGACAAAACTTGTCTATATTATTCAATGAAAGTTGCATTAATATATCTATATATATTATATATATATTTAGTGAAAATAAATTGGACGAATTTACAAATGCATTGGAGATAATTTATTTCATGAATATTTTTTAAAAAGATATTCAACTCCTTAGACATTTTTTTTTTACAAAGATCAATGTGTTAGATTTATCCCGGCGTAAAGAATAGTGGGTAGGGGTAGAAGGAAATATTTCATTGATAGGAGAGGGTGTTAAACATACAATGTTAATTTTTAAACGCGGATATCATATTTAGAATATTGTATTTCCATCGCAGACGATAAGATGACGTTTGCCGCACCCGGTATGTTAATTAAAATTTTTGGTCGCATATCAAGGCAACAGACCTTGATTTACCAGTGATAAACGTTCGCAAAAGACCACTTGAAATTATGTCTGTCGTTGATTTTTGACGAAATTTTCATGAACATCAAAGCTTTTGGACAAGTTATCCGATTTGGGTTGAATTCGTATAAAGCGTCTCGGAGGAGAAGAGTTCGAAAATTCTAAGCGTTTCGGTAATTTCTGCCATACCCTGTAAATTGGTTCGAAAAAAACTTTTGCGTACAACAAAAGTTCATGTCATGATCGAAAAGTAACCCCATTTTGGTTAAAATCGGACCAACGGTTTCGGAGGTGTAAGGTTCGTTATAAAGCAGACGCACAAAGACAAATAGACAGATGACATATCCATTTTATATATATAGATTATACAAGTATTAATAAAACAATGCTCAATGTAGTATAAACAGGCATATTATTATATTATGTAATAATAATATAATTATATATATATATATTAATAAATATACTTATTATTCTAAGTCATAGCACGAGTCAAAGTTTCATTCGTTACGCAATCATTAGGTGTATATTACGAACTGACCATTTAGGAGATTTGAATTGAAATTCACTCGATGTTCATAGAAGTTCAATTTTATTTTAATATTAGGGTACTATTTTTTGATTTATCAAGAAAAAAAATTAATTTAATCTATTTAAGACAAAATAAAATGGAAATCAAGAAATAGAACTAAAATTTTAAATTAAAATGAAAATTATTAAAATGCAGAGAGATGAAAGCAAAGGAGTGTAATTCAGAATTATTAATACTAATATTTGCGGGGAAAAGAAATGAATAAATAAATAAATAAATAAAGGGTCAGTAAAGTAGTGAGGAAAAAGAGTGAAACGTATAGAGCACTCTGTATCAATCAGGATCTAAGAATTTAAGTATTTTTCTATGGCAATGTGGTCATTAATTAAACGGTCAGTTCGTAATATGCATTTAATGATTGCGTAGCACAAAAAAACTATGAGTCGTGCCATCGACGTACGAAGTCCTGACTCTCTTTTCCTCTTTCTCTTTTCTTTCTCTTTTCCTTCTTCTTATTTTTATTTTCAATTTTATATTTTTTATCCTTCTCTTCAGTTAAAGAAAATGCTTATCCCGGGAAAATTAATTAAGCTCATAGAAATGAATTATAATTTATAACCAATTTAAATGACGTGTTGAGTTTTCCTCAAAATGTTTTTCTATGTTATGTCGCAATGTAAAATTGATTCATAACTATATAACTATATTATATATATATATATATATATATATATGTGTGTGTGTGTGTGTGTGTGTGTGTGTGTGTGTGTGTGTCTAGCCACACTGATGTGCTGTGATACAGCGAAACAAGCTTGTATGTGGACGACTAATCTATTAAGAAAGAAAATTTTAAAAACAGTTTCCACTTCTGCGACATATGCGTGACTCTTCAGAAATGAATTGCGTTCTTTCGGTGACTGGCGTATGTATATACTGCTTATATACAACACGTTAAAATTTCCCTTCTCTGATTCTATGCGCCTCCGACTGACACCAAATCGGTCGAGTTTCGATCCTGGCCTGAAGCAAGTGCATGTGTCTATCTACACTGATAAGCTGTGATACAGCGAAACATGTTTGTATGTGGATGACTAATATATATGTATATATATATATATATGTGTGTGTGTGTGTGTGTGTGTGTGTATATATATATTTGTGCATTTAGGTAGTAAATTTTCTTTTAGGCATGTCCGATTAAATAAATTGCAAACATTGTGTCTGGTTCTTTTTTAATATAATCCATTCATACCCACGGATAATCTTTTGCGTATTATAATTGAAAGATATAAGAAATGAGCTGTAACTTTGACAGATGATTTTATTTATTTCTCGATGTTCCCAAGTACTTTTAATCCCATTCCGAGATCATCTTATGGGGTGTGAGTTGTGAAAACAAAAAAGCAAAAAAAAAAAACTAAAAAAAACACGCAATACTGTGTTGCTAAAAATTACTGCAAATTTTCTTCTTACTTCTAATGTAACGATTCACAAATTTATTAGCGTTTATTAGAACGTGAAAATTATCCAAAATGGAATTTTTTTTTATGTTGTAATGTCATGATTATGCACGTGTTAAAGCATGAAAAAACTGTTCTTTTTATTCACATTTTAGAACATAAGTACAGTATTCTAAAGTGATTCTATTAAGTTTTTAATGAATCTTTCGTTTGACTTTTTGTTTTCTTGTTTTAGGATAGTTGTGTTATCGATCATTATTTTTTTTATATTATGACTTTAGACAAGAACGTTGTTGTAGATGTCTTGAATTGGACGAATGGTCAGACATGTTAATGTAGTTGTAATACAATTTTTTTATAATTTTATATGCACACACACACACACACACACACACACACACAGACATATATATATATATATATATATATATAAGATTTTTAAGTGATCTTAAATTTTTGATCAGAAGTCTATATATATATATAGAGAGAGAGAGAGATTTCTGATCAAAAATTTAAGATCACTTAAAAATGTTTAAAAAGAATTTTTTTTATGGATAGATTTCAAACTCCTCCCACTTAAGGTTACCAATACTACAATCTAAAAGGTTATGGAAACAAAAAGCTACATTCCAAACATTTTATTTAGAAATTTACATTTTTATAAAATGAGGCGATTTAAACATGATCAAAATTATAAGACCAGGGGTATAAATTGTTAGATCTATGGCAATTCCAATGTTTTTAGTTCAGTTAGAGATTAGCAATCACTGCGTAAAGGTGTTACCATGCCTAAAGCAAGCAAACTTACCAATGTTGAGCGTTCTCGAATTCTCGAATTCCATAAGCAAGATTTCTCACAGCGGGCGATCGCAGCTAAGGTAAATCGCAGTAAAACTGTGATTTGCAATTTTCTAAAGAACAGTGAGAATTATGGAAAAGCAAAATCCTCTGGTAGACCCCAAAACATTTCTCCTGCATTGAGTAGGAGAATAAGACGGGTTGTTATGAGACGGGGACTTTCTTCTAGTCAAATTAAGGCAGTCACAGATGCTGATTACAGTCCCATAACCATCAGACGACACTTAAGACAAAAAGACATGGTAAATAAAAAGCGTAAACAAATTCCTCGGCTGCTTCCACGTCACAAGTTGGACCGCTTAAAGTTTGGTCGTGAATACCAAACATGGGACGTTGAGAAGTGGAAGAAAGTCCTGTTTTCTGATGAGAAAAAATTCAATCTCGATGGCCCTGATGGCTTCCAGCGATATTGGTATAACAAAAACATGCCTCCTGAAATTTTCTCCACACGTCATAGTGGTGGAGGGTCCCTAATGGTATGGGGTGCCTTTTCTCACAGAGGGACGATGGAGCTCCAGGTGATGCAGGGTCGTTAGAGAGCGGCTGGTTGTGTTAACATGCTACAAAAAGCATTTTTGATGACGGAGGGCCATCGTTTGTGAGGGGATGGATGGTTATTCCAACAGGATAATGCTGCAATCCATGCTGCAAGAAGGACCTTGACTTTTCTACAAGAAAATGGGGTCCATCTCTTGGAACATCCTGCATGCTCACCGGACTTGAACCCAATTGAAAATGTTTGGGGATGGATGACAAGAGATGTTTATCGAAATGGCAAACAATATTCAACAAAAAATGAACTTTGTGAAGCCATCTTCAGAAGCTGGAGCAACATTCCCCGGCACCGTAATGGAAACGCTTATTTCTAGCATGCCCGACAGAATTTTTGATTTCATCAAAAGCAGTGGAGGTAGACTTTATTATTAAATTTGGTTGTTAAATATTTTCATACACTTTTTGTACAATTTCGTAGAATTTTTGTCTCTGGTCTTATAATTTTGATCATGTTTGAATCTCCTCATTTTATAAAAATGTAAATTTCTAAATAAAATGTTTGGAATGTAGCTTTTAGTTTCCATAACCTTTTAGATTGTAGTATTGGTAACCTTAAGTGGGAGGAGTTTAAAATCTATCCATAAAAAAAATTATTTTTAAAGATTTTTAAGTGGTCTTAAATTTTTGATTGAAAGTGTACGTTACTCTTCAAATGAATACATTGGTTATATACAACACGTTAAAATTTCCTTTCTCTGGTTCCATGCGCCTATGGCTTAGTGGATAGCGGCTCCGACTGACACCAAATCGGTCGAATTTTGATCCCGGACAGAAGCAAGTTGATGTGTCTAGCCACACTGATGAACTGTGATACAGCAAAACAGGCTTTTATGCGGATGACTAATATATATATATATAGTTTATGGTTCAGGTTATTTAGGTTTAGGGGATACCTATTTCTCTATTATATACCTTTCAATTCAGACTCTCCTAAACATTTCTTTTGTTATATTTCCAATGTGTCGTAATACTGTCCACTCTTCTTCATTTGTCTGTCTATAATCTTCTTGTAATTTTGAACAGGACGATCTATTTAATCGGTGGGCGTAGATCGTTCTCATTTAATTTTACATGCGTATAGTATATCTCATAGTAGTCATTCACTTTATCGCGCCTTGCTTACTTTTTCCACTTGCCAAGAGAATATAACTTTTCCGTACTTCACAGGGTTTGAACTCACAACCAGATACGTTTCAACCAACGAACTAATAATTAAGGCTGTGTGTATTCCGGACAATCGAGCTGTCAACTTGAAGCCTTAAACTTAATTAGGTAGGGGAAGTTTTTAGTGACTCATTTATTTCTTAATGAGAAGCTATCAGAATACCTTTATCCCATTTGCTAGGTCTACTGAGAGGACAAGAATGTACACTTGTTCTTATCATTCAGTTTTTATTAATTTGGTTTCGTTTCCCTATGGTGACTGACCATTCTCTTTGCGCTATATATGATCAGTCATGCCTTATTTTAACCTATCTATCTGACGTGTAACCATAATAGATTTTGGCCTTCCTCAGATTAATTTTAAAGTAGTCATTTTAAAACAGTTTATATATAGATATTTATTCTTTTCTTTTAATGTATTCTAGAATGTAAATATAGGGAATTTGAATGCAACGCTTCCTTCATATCGAAAACAATATTCGCTTGAATGGTATGCTAAAAGCGTGATTTTAGAATCTTGTGAATTGCACAAATTTATTTCCTTAAAAACTTTCGGTATTTATTAAGAGAGAAAACATATTCACCTTTAAATTAATCATTTTTAATATTACAGTTTGAATACATTATCTTTCTTCATATTTTGTCTTTTTTTTACTGCAAAGCTAGGGTCGTTTTAAATTCTACGACTGCTAACTAAGCAGTATAGACCAGAAATAAAAAAGAGAGAAGAGATGTATTATATTATAATGTAGTAATTAGTAGGGTATCAGTTTATTACTTCATAACAATAGAAAACCGATCCCCCATATTATGACTATTAAAAGCCTTAATCATGATTCCAACTATTATATTCAGTCAGTCAGTTAAGTGCCATAAGTGATATACGTTTGGGCGATCATGTCTCTTTCGAGACATGACTGACTGGGAAGAAGATTATCCGGCCGTAGGTTGCCATTACTTTCTGCGATAGACTGGTTGCCAGCCAAGGCTATATAACCCAATCTGTCCTGTTATTTAACCCATAACTGGAGGGAAGAGACGGGTTAATACCTTTCCTAAAGGTATTTACGCTTAAGTGAATGCAAGGAATTAAACTAGAATTCCAAGTCGACTCCCCGATTTGTCGTTCCGTGCCGATATCCACTGCACCAAAATCATTGTGTGAAGACACATCCTTGTCTTACACCCTTTTCTATCCTTGCGTCGTTTCCTGTTCGTATGCAGGCAGTTTGTTGCCAAGACAGGGTTTTGATTTATCTGTCTTACCCTAATATATCAATATATATTTGTGGCACACTTGTCGAAGTCTCTAAAACACAAGCACACGTCCTTGTGCATTTCTACAGAGGAAATTCTTACTTGAACTCGGTATCCACGTGTTAAGATAATCATTTGCCTCACCAACATTACTACTGGATAAGCAACGAGAGAATTTCCAGTTTTAAAAAAAATCGATTGCATTTTCTAATCGAATTGCTTAAATCAGTTTATGACAGAAACTGTTCGACAAGTGATGCATCTAAAGTGATATGATTCCACTTTCAATAAATAAAATCTCTTGTTCTATTTTCGATAAAGATTTGTTTAGCGTGTGTGACTAACGAGGCGGAGAGATTCCCATAATGCAATGGGGGTGTGTGCATTGAAAGAAAAAAGCACATGCACAAAGAAAATTAATATCAGATGATTATTACATGTTCCGGTTCAAAGTCTATGTCAGTCTGTTCATATTTATCTGAGTCTCTTCATTATATATATACCCAGTTTCTGAAAGGATTTTTCTGTTGCTGAGGTCATGTGTTATCCCCCGTGGGGATTTTCATATCGAAATGATCATCCAACATCATTGAATTAATCCTTTTTTAATTTATATTTGCTCTGTAATATTTTATTACATGGAGCTCTCTTCCACTATCATTTTTTAATATTAAAATAAAATTTTTAATATTAATTAATTAGGATCGGGGTTTTGGAATTTACCTTCCTGCTTTTTTCGCTTGGATTAAAGTATCTGAATTAAAATAATATATATATATATATATATATATATATATAAACTTATTTATAAATGGAACTTTGTTTCCGCGTGTGTGTGTGACCTCGATGATGGGACCCAGAATGATCTGTGGTCGAGTAAACCAGACAGGTGAGGGTGTTGTCAAATATCTAGATGAGATTTACAAATTGCCATGTCTTCAAGTTGTTACCGTTCACACTTTAAAAACACAAAATCTATCTGGACATCCGGCCATGATGTGCTGTCACTACTTCCGGTCATAAACTGAGACATACAGTGCGTCAGCCTTTAAGAAATATGCCCAACATCTTAAAGTCATGCCACTGGATACCATTTCTATGGTAGTAAACTGCATATTTACTGTATTCCATCAGAAGTCACTAAGACAAAACATGTAGGTACTTGCTGATACCCTCAATCAATTAAGATTAGAAGCTACAATTGTCACACCTGGTACTGTTTGTTATGTTTAACTTTTTATTTATTTATTTTTTTAATGCATTTATTTTTGTTATTTTTGTATTTCTTTTTAAAATTGGTCGACTTTGGGTGGGGGATAACTAATTGAATTTTTTGCCAAGCAAGTTAATTTTTAATTTACAGAATTGCTACCGACTTCCTCCTCATCAAATTGATGTTTTATCATCTTTTATTTCTTTTCAGGCTGATATTTACGAAGGGAAAATTTACAGCGACAAAAGGTAAATGTTGTACATGAAAGTTCCTATTTTTTTACCTCTTTTCTAAATGAAAAGTGAGCCGTTGCCTTGAAAGTTAGCATTTATTTTTTTTTTTACCATTGTCTGGCACCGGCGGGAAATATCTACCCATTATTTAAAACGACTTTTCGTAAAAATAGTTTTGAATTTTGCATAAGGCTTCCTAAAAATAACTTCTTTTATTGTTTAGAGTTTAATAAAATATGGCGGCTGAAACAAAACCTGATAAAATTATCGCACTGAAAGTGGCCTGGTATGAGGAACTCTAAGGTGATAAAATAGTTCTATGCTTTTAGAAAAAGAACATTTAATATGCGGCAAACATTTCAAGACGAACAAAGGACCTGACTAAATTTAATACCAGGAAGAAACTGTTCAGTTCCTATCTGGAGACCCCCAATAAGAAGGTGACGAGGAATCCACGAAGAAGGTTACGTCGCTGTTTTTATGTGGGTTTATAGTTCGTATTATAGTTATTGGTATATAATTATTAGTCAATTTTTATTCACTGATGAAATTTTAATAATTGTGAACGTTTCTTATTTGTTCTTTATCTAATTACTCTGTCGGATTTCTACCCATTTTTTTTTTATCTATATCTGATCCCAATATAGCACTCTGGCTATTGGGCGTGTATAATGATAATATACACGCTAAAAAGTTTGCCTTCTTCTACCGAGCACAAATAGCCCAGAGGTAGAATCGCCGACTGACGCCAATTCAGCCGGGTTTCAATCCTGGGTTAAAAGTAATCGGAGTCTAACCGTACTGATGAGCTGTGATACAGCGAAACAGATCTCTCTGTGGATGAGTATATATATTGGTCATTAATCCGAAAAAATGCTTAGAGGTAAATCCTAAAGGATCCTATTAATATTAAATACTAACATTATATTGTGTCACAAACTTTTATTGAACCATTCTTAAAGAATGTAACGGATGTATAAAACAAACGGAATCTATGTAAAACCTTTTCCCAAATCAACATGCAAAAAATCCACCAAACATAATTTCTACCAAACATAAACACATGCATGCCCTCCACACGCACATACATACATACACACACTTACGAATATACATTATCCTCTGAATCCGATATAGCCAAAGTATTATTATACATTATACATATATATTATTATATGCATGATATGCCCCGGAAAGGGATATTCGAAGTATCTAAGTGGTTTTGGCAAATGTAACCGAGTATGACAATCTAGCAAGTAGCCGTAATGGACCGGTACTCGTCGTAGTCGCGTGCACAATGCTTAGGCGTAGGCTTATGCAATAAGCGTAGTCAATAGGCGTTCCAATAGACGTAGACTTAGACGCCCCCACCTTCGTCTGTATTTATGGCTGACACCAGCCAAATATATTACTGTGAGGGGGAACCAAGGTGTATGCATATTCATTACATCAATACATAAAGAAATATATACAACTTTTCAGTCAGGCTTGGAATCCATTCATTTCTTGGAACTTTGAGAGAACGCATCGTCCGTCCGTAAATTCAGAAGGCTATAAAGTATAATAACGTTTGTTTAACAAGTTGAATACATGTGAAACATTTGTGACACTATCTCCCACAGAGATACTTTCCCTTCTCCCGTGGGTGGAAAACGATTTCATTGGCCGAAAGCCGTGAGCCAGCCGGATCCCCAGAGAGGATCGAAATTGGTTATATAAATAGATGCTCGACAAGAAAAGCTCAGATTTGGGGCAGAGAGCCACTGCCGCCAACACCACCACATTCTCCGACAGTGGCCGCCTCCGATTCGGCCCATTCCCTCAGATTCCGTCAAGAACCCGAAAGAACATTATTATTTCTCTTTACATCATCAAAACGAGAAACGGACGGATTTAATTTTAGATAATACCGACTAGATTTTAGTGAAAAACTGAACAGTTCTGTCCACTTTAACGAAACTAACGGAACTTAAACAAGACATTTTTTTTAGGATGAGAAGCTATGATGCTTTTAGCGAACTTTCTCCCTCCGTTGTAACCAGCATTTTAAACAACTGTATATGACTTTCGACAACTGTATTCCTGGGAAAAGAAAGATATTGTTTTATATATATATATATATATATATATATATATATATATATATATAGACATTCTACGTAACTCTCCAGGCGTGTTCAACTTTGTTCATTCATCGTATTAACTTTTTGTTGCCCTAATTTTTTTCTCAAACCACAAGTGTACACCAGTGTCCGGACTGGCGCAAAAAGACGACTATTAAGATTGCACGACGTGACCTTTGGGATCTAATCACAACGCGGGACAGTGGCCCGTTGTTGTAAAAGACGTCTTGTAATCCAGCTTTTGTGGCGGCATCATCGGATGAGATCGTCACGACCAGCAACAGCGACCAAACCAATAGCACAACTGGGTGACAGTATCACAACTGGTGCCGTCTCGACCGGGAACTGGCCTGAGGGTTAACCAGCCGGCCTGCAGTGGTACATAATTGGTTGCCGTGACCAAGGATCAACCCTGAGTTGCCACCGAACTAGTCGAAAACCCTCGACTCTGAATAACCACCGAGCGAATTGAGGACCCTGGCAGAGTTCATCGGAGAAAACACCACCAGGTAAGACACTTTTTGGTTCTCCCTATGATTTTGATGACTTGCCGAATTCTCGTACGTCGATTTCCTTCTCGTTTCTTATCGATTATTGTTTCAATGTCTGATTTCAGGGAGGAACGGGGAATGGCAGAGTCGAATATAGACGATAGAGAACACGGGACTCCGTTGGGGGAGCCAGGTGTGCCGAGCCCTGGGGGAGAGAGAGAGTGTTAGACTGCCATTTGACGGGTAATAGGAGAGATAAAGGGCGTTCAGGTACAAACAATAGTGGGGGTCTGCTGCCACCAGCTCCTATGTTTGGATGGACAGTATAGGAGAGATAGGGCCTAGAGGGAGTAGATCTTTATTTCTGTTGTGGGAGTCGGACGTGATGTGGTTGCTAAATTAGATATAGGGTGGGGAATGGCGAAGTGAATGCCAGTAGAAAGACGCGAGAGTCATCTACGAAATTCACTATGGGCTGAAATCATTAGGGGAGAGACAATCACTGGAAATACTGGCTGAGGATGCCAACAATCACTGGAAATACTGGCAGAGGATGCTAATGATCACTGGGAAGAGAAATAATATTAGGAGAAACAATCACTGGATTAGGGGAAACAATTGATGAAAACAAAAGAAAATGGGATGGGACGGCAACCCGTTGCGGTAGACCCGATGGCAGAACAGCTAAAGATACTAGGTAGGCCTGGTTGAATGGGACCTGCGTGACGAAAGGGCACATACTGTTGAGGCGAAGCCCCGCGGCAGGGGCCGACGCGCGCGTGTCTAAAATAATCACCCTACTGTTAGTAATTAGTGAGAAGAGAAATGACAACTAGAAGAGAACTGCAGGTTGGAGAGACAACACGAGGGAATAATTAATCCGATAGTAAAGAAAATACCCAAAATTATTTTAAAGCATGATCTGGGTAGATGATAAGGAAATATGCTAACACATTGGTCGACAGCGTTAGATATTTTAATAATTGGGATAACAGGAACTTGTATGGTTATATAGAAATATGGAATCCGATAATTATAGAGAGATATGGAATCCGATAGCAAATAAAATACCCAAAATTATTTTAAGGTAGGATCTAGGTGGATGGTAAGGAAATATTCCAACAGATTAGTCAGCCGGGTTAAGTATTTTAGCATTCATTACTATAGTAGTAGTAGCAATATGAAAACGTTGAACGGGAATCGATTTTTGAGAATTTTGGCAGGTTACAATGAAAAAAGAAAAGGGAGTTACCATATGGTGTCTATATTCTTAAGAAACCAACCCCAGTGGAGCGGAGAACGACAGTGTCCGAGAAGGATAAATCATGGAGAAAAAAAAAGAAAAAAAAAGAAAAAGATACCTCCATTCACACACACACATACACACACACACACACACACACACACACACAACACACACACACCATATTTTTTTGTTCTTTCTCAGGTTGACAGAAGGAACCTTTTTTTAATACAGGCTTTTTTTTTTGTGGAACTTTTGTCGAAACTGCATGCTTAGCTTTGAATAAAATTTAGACAGGACCAAGAACGAAAAAAAGGAGAACTTTTTTCAGTTGTCAGCAGAAGATTTTTGCATGAAGATGTTATTGAAATTGCATGTTTAGCTTTGAATAAAATTCAGACGAGACCAAGAATGAAAAAAAAGGGAACTTTTTCCAGTTGCCTGCAGAGACTTTCATCAAGGATTTTTTATTAAATTTGCATGGTTAGGTAATAAAACGTGTTATTGAAATTACATGGTTTGGTTAGATACAACGCAAATGAACCAAAGATGTAGAATGAACCAAAGGTGAAAGATGAATTTTATCAATTGAAGGGACTTTTATTTTAGTAAAGAAATTTTTCCGTATGAAAAAAAAATAAAAAAATAAAAGAGAACAAGAGTATCTTATAAAGATGTGTGTTGAGATAGTGTCTCAGATTTTTTTTTGTGCCATTTTAATGCTTAAAATGACAGAAAGAGGTAAGGGAGGGATGTGACACTATCTCCCACAGGGATACTTTCCCTTCTCCTGCGGGGATACTTTCCCTTGGTTGGTTTAGAACAGCGGAGAGAGAAATTGATACTGGCAATATTATTAATGTTTTATTGCAAAACGCGATGTGAGCTTAGAAAAAAAATTATAATAATTTTAATACCATCGGGTACTTCTAAAATCCGGGGAATATAAAATCCAACTATTCTGGGAAAATATACATTTCTCTTCTTTCGGGTTTATATAAATTTCTTTTTTTTTTTTTTCGGGGTTTAAAGTGAACATTTCGCTAAGTTGGAGACGCTTAGACAAAACAAGTGTCAGAGTTATTGATAAGGTCACGCGAAGGCCAAGGTCCCCCGACAGACCTTCCGTTAAACACAAGAGTCTGTGAGAAACCGGTGGAGATCGACATCCGATGTGAGTTGGCAAAATCTCATTCGTCGAGCAAAAACCTTCCGCAAATCGAGTGGGTGGTAAACGATTTTATTGGCCGAAAGCCGTGAGCCAGCCGGATCCCCAGAGAGGATCGAAATTGGTTATATAAATAGATGCTCGACAAGAAAAGCTCAGATTTTGGGCAGAGAGCCACTGCCGCCAACACCACCACATTCTCCGACAGTGGCCGCCTCCGATTCGGCCCATTCCCTCAGATTCCGTCAAGAACCCAAAAGAACTTTATTATTTCTCTTTACATCATCAAAACGAGAAACGGACGGATTTAATTTTAGATAATACCGACTAGATTTTAGTGAAAAACTGAACAGTTCTGTCCACTTTAACGAAACTAACGGAACTTAAACAAGACATTTTTTTTAGGATGAGAAGCTATGATGCTTTTAGCGAACTTTCTCCCTCCGTTGTAACCAGCATTTTAAACAACTGTATATGACTTTCGACAACTGTATTCCTGGGAAAAGAAAGATATTGTTTTATATATATATATATATATATATATATATATATATATATATATATATAGACATCCTACGTAACTCTCCAGGCGTGTTCGACTTCGTTCATTCATCGTATTAACTTTTTTTGGTGCCCTAATTTTTTTCTCAAACCACAAGTGTACACCAGTGTCCGGACTGGCGCAAAAAGACGACTATTAAGATTGCACGACGTGACCTCTGGGATCTAATCACAACGTGGGACAGTGGCCCCTTGTTGCAAAAGACGTCTTGTAATCCAGCTTTTGTGGCGACATCATCAGACGAGATCGTCCCGACCAGCAACAGGGACCAAACCAATTGCACAACCGGTTGGTAGTGTCACAACTGGAAACGTCACGACCGTCAGCGAGAACGAGCGTCACATTAGACAGCCGGCCGGCCAGCCCAGCTTGAGGCATCACACATTATTAAAGCAACGCAAAAGTAAAAATATCAGGATTTCGTCTTTCGTTTTCTTCATATCTTATTCTCTGATGAAGTTTTAATAATTGTGAACGTTTCTTATTTGTTCTGTGTTTAATTACTCTGTTGGATTTCTACCAATATTTGATCTGTATTTGATCCCATTATTTATATATATATATATATATATATATATATATATATATAGTGTATCGAGGCAGCAAATAATTTTCTAAACATATACTGTTAAATATAAGAGACAATGAATGTCTATTATGTTTAATCATGAGCCGTTCTAAACGTCGTATTTTGGCTTTAATTTCAGTTGAAAATAAAGAGAAAAATTCTCCAACATTAGGATAATTTGGTTCTAAGCTTTCGGATCACTTGAGCCATCGTCAGAGAGATTATTAAGACGGTAACACAATAACATCCACCATCACCGACGATTTTATTTTGTTTTGACATGAAACTCCGCTAGGCAACGGCAATAGTTACCAAAAATAACAAACGCAGTTCGCAAATTTGCAATGCAGTTCTATGACGTCACACCGCGTGATAGTGCGAAATGACAACAGAACCATTTATTCAAATGCAATGTAACGTGTTATGTCCGGATTTAAAGGTGATTTTATTAAGCGTTGGTTGTTTGGATTTAATGTATTCAGGATTTAATGTATCCAGGAATTGGGGTAGATAGACTAATTGGAGTAGATAGACTAATTGGAGTAGATAGACTAATTGGAGTAGATAGACTAAACTATCACCCGGTTCACACTCCACCCACGTCTATTGAACAGGTCAAGAGGCTCATCCCTTGTTCCCTGTTTAGGATGTGGTTTCCGGCTTTCTCTTTCCCATTCTTTTTACCATTACGTAGCCCCCTGCGCATCAGTGGCGTTATTGTCTTGCTTGGGGTGATATGATTAAAAAAAAAAAAAAATTAATGTATCCAGTATCTGAAGGTTATTTTTACTGTGATGGTGATGTGAATGTTATTGTGTTACCGTCTTGGTGACATATTTGAAGATGGCTCATGTGAGCCGAAAGCTTAGAACCAAATTAATAAAAAAATATCCAAATGTTGGAGGGTTTTTGTCTTTATTTTCAACTGAAATTCAAGCCAAAATACGACGTTTAGAACGGCTCATGATTAAACATAATAGACATTCATTGTCTATTATATTTAATAGTATATGTTTAGTATATATATATATATATATATATATTTACAGAGCTAATATTTATTACATATAAAAAATGTAAATACCCTCTTACAAGGAATGAACTCTTCCTTTTGCTATATATCTGCGTAACTTCTAAAGATCAGTGAAGAGGAGTTAAAGGGCAGTTACGAGCAGTCAAGTACAGCAGTTAACGATAGCTACAAAATCAAACAGCGTAATAATATCTTTCGGACTTTATTTATCTCTATATTACTTATTTATTAACACTTCCTATAAATATCTTGTTTTCTGGTTATGATAATACACTGTTTTGAACCTACCTTCTTGTTCCGTGTCTTACTTCCGGTACAAGGTTACTCCACAACATACTGGCGACGAAGATCCCCAACAATAGCCGTGATCATTATTAAGACTGTCATTATGCTAATCATTATAGCTGTTCATTTTTATGAACATTACTGGGAGCATTAACCTCACTCCCACTCTCTTGATCATTACTCTCTTGATCATTCTCTTGATCATTACTCTCTTGATCATTCTCTTGATCATTACTCTCTTGATCATTCTCTTGATCATTACTCTCTTGATCATTCTCTTGATCATTACTCTCTTGATCATTCTCTTGATCATTACTCTCTTGATCATTCTCTTGATCATTACTCTCTTGATCATTCTCTTGATCATTACCATGGTCATTATACTCACTTTTATTCTCCTAATAACTTCTGTTTCTCCTTCTAATCGTAACCATTCTTATCATCAGCGTCGTTATTTTCTTCTTACTCTGTGAGTGTTGTTCTTTTGTTTAGCTATTCATTCATTCATTTTATTTTATTTTTTTGTCCAGTGTATAAACTGTACACTCGAGTTACCATTGCCAACTGCTTAGTTAACTGATTAAAATCTTCCGTTTAGCTCCAAGCAAGACATTATTCCTGATTTTTTCAAAGGTTAATGTCTCCGTTGTATTCGCCACGAAAATTCTCCAGAATTCTTTCATTGCGATTTTATGTCAATTGTCATTTGTCTTTATTTAAAATCTCATATAAAATCTTTTAACGACTTTTCAGCTGTTTGAATAAACAAATCGAAAAGAATATCTCGACTCGAAATTTTGGGAGTATAATCTATCTAAACTTATTTATAAATGGAACTTTGTCTCTGTGTGTGTGTGTGTGTGTGTGTGTGTGTGTGTGTGTGTGTGTGTGTGTGTTCGTTACCTATAGACTCCGAAACAGATGAACCGATTTTATTGAAAATTTACACATTGGTAATATAAGCGTCTGTGAGTGTTCTTAACTAGGTTTTGTGTCGAGGTACCCCCGTAAATATCAAAAATCAATAATCTAAAAAATCGGGTTATGGAAGAAGTGGTACGAGTTTAATCAAATTTAATACAATCTTAGACAAAGACATAAGAAACGATATGCAGAAGTTTCAAGGTTGCAGTTCTTACAATAATGCAGAAAATCGATAATATATACCGGATCTGATCAAAATCAGTTTTTCAGCCCTTTTATTTCAGTTTTTGCTTCGGGTTTGGCTCTAAGTAGGTATAATTGTAGTTCTTAGTCTCAGCCATGATACCATTTACTCAGAGGACTTATTTGGCCTTAAAAATTCAGTTTACGACGAATAAACTCATTTGATATCGATACCAGGAAATCAAAATTTGACTTACATCCTTTTCTTTTTCTTTCAGTCTACGGTTTCGATTTAACTGGAAACAACTATTGCTTTTTAGTCTTTCGTGCCAACGTCCAAAGAGTCTGAGCTCCAGGATCATGGATTAGTTTTAAAGCTTTCATTACACCCGAGCAACGCCGGGCTATACTGCTAGTTGCACATAGTTTTGGAAGTATAATGGCACATTTTTAAGATCATAATGGCACATATCTTTGGGAGTATAATGTCATATTTTTGAGATTATAATGGCACATATGCTTGGGAGTATAATGGTATATATTTTGGGGAGTATAATGGCACATATTTTGGGGAGTATAATGGAACACTTTTGGAAGTGTAATGGCACATTTTTAGGAGTATAATGTCACATTAATGGTATATATTTTTGAGAATATAATGCCACATATTTTGGGGAGTATAATGGCACATATTTTGGGGAGTATAATGGAACATTTTTGGAAGTATAATGACACATTTTTAGGAGTATAATGTCACATTCTGTGGAATATAATGACATATCTTGGCTCCGTGTTTTTATACTGGTTCGTTTTCTACGACTTCTCAATCCAAATTGTTTAAAACCAGAAAATACTTTCAGATTGCAAGAAGTAATTCTTAAAGATTATAATTTAGTGATGCAAATCTAACTAATTAATCCAAAGGTGAGGGACAAGAGGTTGATTTCCTACCTTTCTCAAGAATATTTGCTCGTAAGTGAATCGAACGAACCTAACCGGAATTTGAACTCGGCTATCCGATTAACAATTCCGAGCCATTATCCATTACACCACCCACACATTCAAGCTTATAACCCCTGCTATTTCCAAGAACTCCCCTCGGTACTAACCACGCTCGACGTTGCTTAACTTAGGTGTGCGTAAGAAAACCATTGTTTCAACATAGTGTGACCGGAGAAAATTCATTTTTATTGTTGTTTTTTTGCCGAAATTTCTACATTTTTTTCTATTGATTTTAGGCACAACACGCATCGAAATTTTGCAAAATATTTCCATCAAAAGTTTATCGACAGGCTCCACAGAATAATCTGTTATGTGATTGGTCCCGTCCTGGCAGCTCGACTCCAGCCACTTTCTCATCATCGGGATGTGGTCTCTGTCTCTGTAAATATTTTCATGGATTCTGCGCTGACGAACTTGGGTCACTGGTGCACCTTCCACAAGAATTTACTTGGGCAAGCAGACTGGCAACAAGGTTTCACCCTTTTACAGTTAGATAAACCAAATGCAGGCGACAATTCTACTCCATCAGCTTCTTTTCTCGCGCTTCCCGCCTGTGGAGCTCCCTTCAATATACTTCCTTTCCTGGCGGCTATAACCTCCAGGAATTTAAATGCAAAGTCAATTTCCATCTCTTATCCACTTGACTCCAACCCTTTCTACATCACCCCGTGTATCTTCCTCTTTACCTTTCTATCTACCTTCGCAAACTGTCTTCACTCCTGTGTTCACATCTTTCTTTTGCCCTTTCTATTTCCCCCCCTGTAGCTGGTTCGTCTTTGTCTTCACTCTCTTCTGCCTAATACTTCAACACTCTTATGCAACCCCCTGCACATCAGTGGCGTTAACGCCTTGCTTGGGGTGAAATGATTAAAAAAATGTGAGCGCAATATTTTTTTAAAATCATTTCACCGCAAGCAAGGCGGAAATGCCACTAGTACACAGCGGGTTACAGGGGGTGACACAGAATACTGAGAATGGGAAGATTAACAAAAGGACAAAAGATGAAGAAACTTCAAGAAAACCCAAAATAGAGATTGACATTGAAGGTATACCGATGAAGATTCAAGTTATCGGGGAAGCAAAGAAACTGAAGAATCTTATGCAGATGTTTTCCCTTGATCTATTTATATAAATACTTTTATAGTTTTGTTGTGGATTCCGGTGAGGAACCGGACAAAATAATAAATAACAAAAGCAGATATGGACATAGAAAATGTAAGTTATATTGAACGTAATATACAAACTGGAACACAGGTTATTCAATTTAGGAATTTTATTAGTAAAAATAAATATATACAGTCTTGAAGTGAATAGCAGGTCCTGGTAACTGATTCTAGCTGAGTGGAGCTCCGAGCAACTGCAACTACAACTGTGATTCCAGATGCAACTCCAACTCCAACTAAACAACTGACAACTTGCAACGGTATTTAGTCACCTTCCCATTTAAGACGAAATGTGACACAAGATCTTTT